>CAUYQG010080932.1:0-37283 GCA_963574415.1 Tarsius wallacei | reverse complement strand
AGCTATGTAGAAAGAAAATGGTTTAGAACATCCCGCATATAGTAATTAGTCCTACGATTTTAGTTTCTGACTTTTAAAAAAGATATCCTAGCCGGGCTCAGTGGCTCAGCCTGTAATCTCGCGCTTTGGGAGGCTGAGGTGAGTCGATTGCCTGAGCCCGTGGGTTCGAGACCCACCTGGGCAGGCAAGACCTCATCTCTACAATTAAAAAAAAAAAAAAAAAAGCCAGGAGTGGTAGCGCGCGCCTGTAATTCCAGCTACTTGGAAGGCTGAGGCGGAAGGATCGCCGGAGCCCAGCAGGTCGAGGCTGTGGTGGCCGGGAGCGGCCACTGCACTCCAGTCTGGGTGACAGAGTGAGACTCCAACTCAAAAAAAAAGAAAAAAGAAAATAAGGGGGAGAATGAAGTGAGGCAAGGTCAGAAAGGTAGGTCAGAGCACAGTCACACAGAGCCTTGTCATCGAGACACCCGAGTTATTTCAAGTGTAGCAGAAAGCTATTGGAAAATTTTCAGCAGGAGAGACTTTTCAAAGGACTTAGTGTGTACCCAGCCCTAGTAAGTGCTCAATAAATTTTAACTATTCCTGTTAATTCTTACCTCAGTGTCCCTGGCAGCATACGCACTGTTGAACACATAAGGAGGTTTCTGGTTAAGGTTTGTTGAGTGATAATGCAAATCTATGGTCATTTAAAAAAAAATCTCTCTCTCTGAGCCTCAGCTGCCTCATCAGAAAAATAAATTATTTGTGAAAAAGTTTTCCCTGGTCTCTTGTCTTCCCTAAGTCCTTCCATCATATTGCCATGAACTGCAGGCTGATTTTGTTTAACCCAGCCTGGCAAAGGTTACTGCAGTCCTAACTGCTAATATTCTCAAACAAACAGGGAATACCACTTTGCAGTCATCCCATTCCAAAACATGACATTCCTGCCTTGTACAATGGCATAAAACATAACAGGCTTCATATTTCTGTTCTCATCTTAAGAAAGAAGAAGGGGGAGAAAGGAGAGAGAGAGAAATATGCACTCACTAACGAGGCCATAAATATTGATGTCTTCCTCAGGCCCCCCTATAGCGCTATCACTTTGGCAACTGGCTGATTAATAATAGATTAAACACTTTAGATTTGCTTACTTTGGGATCTGTGACTTGAAATGCATCTGCTTTGAGGGAACTGGCTGAGATGGGGATCACCAGATCGTGCAGACTTCCAGCATTGAAATACAGTGGGAGGGGACACAAATTAGGCATGACAATCCATATTTCCACTGAGTAATAACTCAAACACCGTGCTCAAGGCTTGCCTTGTCTTTCCAGATGTTAACTTCTTTTCCTAAGAACCCACCCACATGCTACCCCAAGAGAGAGGACCATGTTAATACACACCATATGGCAGTGTTCTGAGTAAGTGATGCATGAGGAAGGAAGGAAGTCTTCCCACACGTATTGTGCAGAACTTCATCCAAATACTAGTTATCAACCACAGGAATTCGGGGCAACATGGTACGACTGGGAGGAAATTGAGGCGCATTTCCATGACTGCTAAGCTAGTCCATCTTTCCCACAAACCATAGCCTCTGGAATGGAGGAGGATGACTGGACCAGAAGATTCACTGATACTCCTGGATAACAATGGAAAGTAAGTGGCCTCTTGGGGCAACATGGACAACTGGAAATGCCCACGTAAATGCTGGTCTTTGCAGACCAGTAATAGCATCACCAGTTCCAGACTTCATGAGACAGTTTGGCACACGAGGACATGTGATGGGGGACTCATGATACTTGGTTTCCTAGTCTGACACTATCACTTAGTCTCTGTATGACCCTGGGCTTGTCCCTTTCCTGGGCCTCAGTTTCCCATCTGTTCAGTGAAGGAATAGATACAAGTAGTGTTTCTCAATCAGAATCACTGGTGGAACTTTTAAAAAATACAGATTCCTTGGGCAACCTCCTCAGATCCCCTCCCACTGTGGGAGCTTTTCTGTCCTCTTAATAAATCCTGATTTCTAAAAAAAAAACATTCTCATACCCTATGTCATGGGTTAAACTGTCTCTCCTCAAGACAAACTTCCAACCCCAAGCTCCCTCAGAATGTGACCTTATTTGGAAGTAGAGTCATTGTTGATATAAATGATAAAGATGAGGTCATATTGGAGTAGGATGGACCCTTAATACAATATGACTGGTGTCCTTACAAAACATGAGGGGAAGAGAAACAGAAACATGAGGGGAATTTCTGGAGGAAGAGATTGAAGCATGGCATTTCCTTGACAGTCTGAGTCAAGGATCACCAAGGACTGACAGCAACCACCAGGAAGCAAGGAAGAGTCAAGGGCGATTCTCAGCTATGGGTTTTAGAGGAATACAGTCCTTTCAACATTTTGATTTCAGACTTTTACCCTCCAGAACAGAGACTGTGAATTTCTGTCGTTTTAAGCCACGCTGTTTGGGGTAATTCGTTACAGAAGACCAGGGAAACGAACATATCCTACTTCTACAAGCCAGTGGAAGGGCCTGGAAGCACATAGTTGTAAAAAACTTCCTAGAAAATTCTGGTGTACATCTTGGTTTATAAACACTGGGTTGCGTGCTCTCCTGGCTCTGGAATTCTTTGATCCATATGGAAATCTGACTCCAGCTTCTGGTACTGGAGATTCATCATGGAAATAATGAACACAGGAAAGAGAAGTTCTGGTGATCAAAAGAGGAACCTTCCCTGTGTTCCTCTATGGCAGAACACAATAGAGTCAAGCTGTCAGTGGAAAAGAATTTTCAAGGTTGTGCTGAGACAGTACATCCTCCCTCTCTCTAGGCTCACTTTGCATTCCCAAAAGTAAACTAATTAAAAGGAAAAGTTGGTAGGAGCTATCAGTGAGTCAAAAATCCCTTTGAGGTACTAATAAAAGCTGTAAGCCTTCTCCCCAGAAACATACCAACACTTTCACAGGCTGATCCCCATTAACTAACTCTCTAGGGGTCCATGAAATCACACCAAGAGCCCTTGGATGCTATAATTTGCCAAAGTTCTAGCAGGGACCAAAGGTGCTAATGTATGACCGACCTTCAGAGGAAGAAACGTGAATACAATGATGGCTACTCTTCTCCAGTCCTACCTTCGCCACCTCTAAAAGGAAGGGGTTCATTCATCCACCAAACAAGTACTCGTTGGGTAATAGATTGATTCTGTGCTCTGGCCCCTTCATTCTTCCTTGCTGGAGACTCAGGAGACAATAAGAAAGAATCTCTACTCTGGCACTAATATTCTTTTAAAACCATACAGAAGGAAGTAAATCAGCATGTGCTATGAAGACATTTCCAAAGGCAGTGTGATGGAGACATACATGGGATGGGGTGGGGCCAAAGCCAGAGGCCAGGGAAGGCCTGGCTGAAGAGACAGCTGAGTTGAGCTGAGACTCCTGATGGAGTTAGTCATGAAAGATCTTAGGTAGAACGGTGCAGGCAGGAAGAACTTCAGGTGCACAGCCCCTAAAATAGGAAAAAGCTGGGCAGATTTGAACACAAAAAGAAGGCCAGTATGGCCCTACCACAGTGAGCAGGGAAGCTGTGGGGGAGAAAGGTCAGATCAGGCTACCATCCAAGTCAGGTTAGGCACCTGGATTTTTTTCTATGCTTGATGGGAAGCCATGAAAGAGTTTTTAAACAGTAGAATGAGGTGATCTGTTTTACATTTTAAGAGACAGTAGTGGGAAACTGCTGGGGGTGGGGAGCACACTTCTTCAAGGATACCTGAATAATGGACATTTGTATACCTAACCCTGAATTGTACCCCACATATTTAAAATTAAAAATAAAAAGAGACAAGAATATGTTTCTAAGGCTCTTTCAACGTGAACATTCTAGCGGGAAATACCCTCATGTCCTTCCACCATTGCTGTCAATGTGGACACAACATCGATGTAACTACACACAGTCCTGTGCTACTGTGACAAGCAGTGATATCTCACAGATGTGTAAGGAGGGGAAAAAAGGGGAGAGTAGGAAGCTGTCTGCATGCCAAACTTCTAACTCAGCTGCTACCTAAGCCCCTGGGTTCCCTGTGAAATGCACAAACTACCTTTGTTATTTCTAAAGGGTTATCTGTTGAAACATCTTTAGGCAAAACCTGTCATAAGATGTCTTTCCAGACTCACACCCGATCTTGGCTGCCGCCCTATTAGAATGTTGACAGGCGCAACATCAAAGTCAAAGGCGTCCCACCGAGCCGCACTGCCAAGGATCCAGGGAGCCTCTCTGAATACAGATAGCAGCGTGAACCTGAGCAGTGGAGAGAGGCTCTCACTCCCTCCATGCTCCTCTCCCTGAATCCAAATTTCAGCTGCTAATGAGATGTTGCAGCCTGAACTAGCTTCTCTGCAGCTGACCCCCCAGAAACTGGCACCAGAGAGTAATATTAATGAGATGAGCGGAACATTGCAAAACACAAAGTGTCTTCTCATCCATTATCCCATTGGAATCTCATGGCCATTGTAGGAGACGGGCTGGATGGATATTTTTAACCATTTTAGCAACAAAAGCTTGGCCCCAGGGCAGACACTTGACCAAGGTTGTAAGGCTCACACATGGACATGAGTTTCCTGGCCGAGTGCTCATGTTCATCGTACTTGACTGCCTCTGAGTTATATCACTTTTTGGTTCAAATTGGATAAGATAATAGGTAGGACTGCCAGATTATACAGAAGGTCAATGAAATTAGTCTAGTGGTCCAAAGAATGGGTTTTATGGACCAGCACATCTGGGTTCAAGGATGGCTATGAGAGCTCAGGCCAGTTATGTAACCTCCCTTGGTTTCAGCTTACTTATCTATAAAATGCAGAAATGAATCATTTCTACCTTCTTTAGTTATTGTAAGGGTTAATGAGATAAAGCCTCTTTTTAAAATTTTAGAGTTGTGGGGTACAGGGGAGGATTTGCTACATAAGTAGGATGTGTTAAGGTGAGATTTGGGCTTCTAACGAGCCTCCCACCCCTTAGTAGGACATGGTACCAAACAGGTAGTTGTGTACCATGTCCTACTAGGGGGTGGGAGGCTCGTTAGAAGCCACATCTCACCTTAACACATTCTACATTGTGTACCCCTTCCTCTCTTCCTCCTTCAGCAGTGCTCGTGTCTGTTGTTTCTGCCTTTGTGTCCGCATGCCCAATGCTTAAGGCCCATTTCCAAGTGAGAACATGTAGTCAGTTTTTTGTTTCTGTGATCGTTTACTTAGTATGACAGTCTCCAGTTGCATCCATGTTGCTGCAAAGGACATGATTTCATTCTTTTTGATGGGTGTGTAGTATTCCATAGTGTATATGTACCACATTTTCTTTATCCAGTCCACTTTCAATGTTTTTGCTATTGTGAATAGTGCTGCAATGAACATATGTGTGCAGGTGTGTTTTGGGGAGAGCTATTTATGTTCCTCTGGGTATATTTCCAGGAGTGGGATTGCTAGGTTGAATGGTAGCTCAATTTTCAGTTCTTTGAGAAATTGCCACATGGCTTTACACAAAGGAAACCTCATTTTCTACTACTAAATTACCACTTCTGCTGTGACGATGGTAGCAGCAAGAAGTAGCATTTAATAAGTACTCACTATGTGCTGGGTCCTATGCCTACTCTTTATATGTGCTTCTCATGCCCGGTTTCATAATGTCTGTTGCATGGTAGGCCTTCAATATACATCTGCTTTATTGACTACTAAACTTTTTAACATTGAAGATAACATTCCAGGGCAGATCAAAGAAAGTTCTCGGATGAGGACTTTTTTGGCTATTGAAGGTGAAGTTTGAGGAATAGGAGAAGGTGGTGGCTACAGCAAAAATAATAGGGGTTTGTCTCTTTTTTTTCCCTATATAGACAGTCCATGTCTCAAATAGAAAAAAAATGTATTCTATGGGCCAAAATATAAAAGCCTTTTAAATTATAAACACTTCAATAGTATAATAAAAACAGTCAAATATATCCTCTCCAGTCCACACATGGTAGACTCAGAGAATATTAAAGCTAGAAGATACTTGAAGATTCTCCTTGCTCAAATCCCTAAGGGGGAGTGCAAGAGGGATAGGGAAAAGGCACGACAGGCCAAAGGTCATACCCAAGGTCATTGAGAGTACCTTTCCTTTTTGCAAAGAGAAAGCTGTCAATTACTGGAGAGCTCTCTACCTAGTATGATTCCCTCTCTGGCAATGTGTCTAACTTGGGATTGTGTTGACTTCTATAGTTATCGTCTCCATCCACCTTAGTCCCCAGCTACACATAAGGTTGAAAGGCAGAGGAAGATAGATGGTAGATGCAACAGTAGGGGTAGTAGCTGCTTGAGCAGATGGTAGAAAGGTCACCTGCCAAAGTGAGCACCTTTCTACTCATAGCACTCAGTTTCTCTACATGTAAAATGGGGAAAGTGGGCTAGACTACATGGACCAAATATTTCCAACAGTCTCAAAATGCTCCAGTTCCTAATTATGTAATCTGGGATTCAGGATTCCTGTTTTCTTTCCCAAGGCCCCCCGGGAGCCAAAGAGTCTTGACAGAGTGCTGGCACAGGTCTTGGGAACTCTGTGACCTGGTTTCACCTCCTCCATCACTCACAGTGTGACCTTGAGGCAAACCCCTTAAGCACTTCATGGCCATTTCTCCAGTTAGAACACTCCCACTCTACCTCTGTGCATGAATGTAAGCTAAATTAAAACAATAGATGGGGAAAGAATGCTGTGAGAAAAGTAGCAAAGGGCTATAAATACATACCTGTGTGTATATATATCTATATGTATTACTAACTACTTGTTATTCATATTATCATCTTCACCAGTATTATCTTTCACAACTCTTTTATAGGTAACGATGAGGACCAGCTTCCACCTACTTTGGGCACAGAGGTGAAGAAGTGTTCCCTTCTAGCCAAAGACTCACTGACGTGATTCTCAGTCCTGCCCATCTGATTCTCTCTGACTATTTTTATTTCTTGGGGTTAAATAACACATTTGAGTCTGATGTTTCCTGGGTTGAAAATCAAGAATAAGTTGGTGCCATGGGAAAAAGAAACCAAACGCAAACTTCAATAAACAAATGACCATAAAGTACCTTTTATAGGGACAGGGGTTTTCAGAGCGTTTTAGGGCCAATTATCTTATCTGTTTCACACAAACTCCTGTGGAAGAAGCAGGGCTTTGGGGGAAATGACAGTTATTGACAATATCTTACACATGCAGGACAGTTTACAATTTACAAAGCACTTTTAAGTTGTTACTGAACAGTACAGTTCAATTAAATATGTATCAAGCACTACTTGGAGCAATGCATTATGATGAACATTACCTGATACTTAAACAACCTCTTGGAAGGACATGGAATCAACAGTTTTATTCCTGTTTTCCAGAGGGCAAAGGGAGGCTCAAAGAAGTTGAATGACTGGGCCAAAGTGAAATTCTTAAAATAGAGATTAGACCCCATCTCATTCTACCTATAGCCTTTCAGTGGCCTCTCACGCACTTAAAATCTAACTTCTTTCCATGGCCTGTCGTGCTCTGCCTGGTCTGGTACCTTCTCTGTGCTTAACCTAATCTCTTATCACCGTCTCCCTTGCCAAAACCACTCCAGCTACACTGGTTATCCCTCCATTTCTCAAACCATTGCACAAATTATTCCTTCTGACTCCAACATTCTTCTCCAAATTGTATTGTAGAGCTAGCATCTTCTCAGCCTTTAAGTCTGGGTTTAAACGTCACCACTCAGAGAGGGCCTTCACCAACCCATTGTTTAAATATGTACCTTCATATTATCTTCTCTCAGCATATTATTTTTATTCAGAGAATCTTTGCCTTACAGTTATCACATATATTTAGCCAATTATTTATTTAATTTTCCTTTCTGACCCCACACGAACTAAGGTCTATGAAGTCAGGTACCTTGCCACATATCCACTACTGTAATTCCTAAGTCTGGCAGAGTAAGAAATCACTACATAATGAATGAATAAATAGGCTTATGAACTTTGGACTTGGGTCTTGAATCTCGATCTTCTGGCTCTCGTCCTTCCCATTGTTCTGTATGATCTCCCTGCAACCCAGTCATTGACTCTCAACTCCATGCCTCCGATGGAAACAAGCAAGGACTCTCTTTTTTTTTCTCAAATGAAGGAGAAACTTCAAACACATGATCTCACACAGAGTGCAAAGGGGGACAGTCTCTTGTACAAGCAGCCTTGGTGGTTGAGGATATTCCTTTGTGGAAATTTACCAGATTTTCTGCATCACAAAAAGACAGAACTCAGCCTTAGTGCCCATCTCCATTTGACAGGCTCCAGGGCAGCCCAGACTGCAGGGCACGCCTGCTTTCTATGCCTTGGGAATCTCTGCTGATGGTGGGACTGTCACTGAGGAAAATATCATAAATAGCAGATACTTAGAATAGCTATCAATCCACTCAGTGCCCCGTCTCATTTATGCATCTATCCATCCATCCATCATCCATTCATCCATCCCTTATTGAGAGTCTACTATGGGTCAGGCAACCTGCTCAACTATTAGTGACCTTTCTAAAGCTCGAGTAGCTCATTTAAATAAAAATCCCAACAATTATAACCTAAATTGCTGCATGGGCTCACTATGAGGGCCAAATAAAACCCTTAAACACTATAAAGTCCAAAACACAGAAAGAATTATGATCAGTAGTATAATTTAATAAGAGCAAGAAGGAAGGAAATCATATAATTAGAGCCTAAGCTGCCTATTTGGGGAATTGTCTGGAGATAGCCTTTATTTTTTTAACTATACATATATTTTTTAACAGAAATTTTAATAAAAGAGAAGGAAAGAAGTTTCTGTGATGTAGACTTGTTTTAATGAGTAGTTCCCACTCCGCTTCAGGAAAACAATTCAAGAAATGAAAATAGAAAACACAGTTGACTGAAGGTGTCAAAGATTGGAATATTATTTAAAACAGAAGTAGAGAGTCCAAGGCATCAGCACAATCAGAACCTATCTATGGAACACCCAGTGTATAAATACAACCTATTTTTTTTTAAGGCCCAGCTGCTTTCCAACTCTTCTCAGGAAGCATTTCCTAGTCTCCCCAGAATATTGTGTCTTTTCCTCTTTGCGAATTACTCATAATATGTATAAACGAAACCCTAGACATTCATACTTAATTCCATGACTTTTGTTTTGTTTTGCTTACTTAGTTCCAGTTAACTCTGTTCAGCAGATACCGTCATCATCATTATCCCTGTCTTAAAGGTTGAAAAACCAAGGCTCACAGCACTTAAATGATGGATCACACACAAGTGGCTGGAAAGTGGTAGAAGTAGAATTGCAAATGAGGTATTCAGACTCCTAGTCCAGTTCTCATGACAGCATAACCGCCTCATCTTAATATGTCAGCCTGATTGGAATCAGACTAAAATCTGAAGTATTGAATTGTGGGCCTTACCCTTTAGGGGCCCTAAAAATGATAATCCACATGACTAAACAGGCTTACTTACTTCCCTATATAAGATCATATAAATTGATTTTTGTTAGGGACCAAAAATCAAGCCATAAAAAGCGAATCAGGTAGGCAACTAACATTTAAGACTTGACAGAGGTTTCATTGTCCCTTTGCCTGTGTCTGGGATGGCAGGGGAGGAACAACTTTCTACTTACTTCAAGTATAACCTTCTTCCTCTTCTTCTTTTAAACAGTGCTCTCTCTCTCTCTCTCTCTGTCTGTCTCTGTTCCTCCCCCACCCTCTCCTCTTTTTCTTTCTTTCTCTCCCCATGGGAGCTCTGTGCTTTGCGCTACTGAGCTGAGGATGATAAGGCCCAAGAGACCATCCCAGGATTAAATGGACTTTCCTTGTGATTTAGAAGCTTGCGATTGCCAGCTGTAAATCAATGTGAATTCTCCATTTAATTTGAATCAGTGAGTTTTATGAGTCTGTTTCTCTCTTTTATCAGTCAGGCGTTCGAGTGCATTTTCTCTCTCCGTCTCTGTCTCTCTGTTGATCATTGTTTCAGTATTATAGAGGTAGAAATATCATAGTCTGTCAGGCCTGAAAGGAATTGTCTAGTCTAAGCCCTAGTTGCTTTGACAGGAAAACTTAGGCCAAGCACAGGGAAAAGATTCGTTCAAGGTCACCTATCTGAAAGAACTAGAGTCCAAGTTTTTTCTCTCACTTTCATCTTTATTATAGTTCTCCTACCTCATCTCTCTTTTGCTTTGCCTCAAACAAAAGCTTTTATTTACTAGAGTAGCTCCTTCTTCCTTCCCATAGATCATCAATCACCCACTTCAGGAGTTTCCATTACAAAAGCATAATAAAACTTCAAGTAATCAGAAACCAGGCCACTAGACTCTTACCTGGAATTATTTCTCTAATTAGGTTTAATCTACTCTCCTCTTCCTTTCTTCCTGTTTTTCACATACAGGCTGCAGAAATTAAGATTGTTTAGTGTTAAAATGGAAAAGAGACTCATACAGAGGGTGCCAAAAAATGTGTACACAATTTAAGAGATGTTATCTAAGTATTGCTTCTCAAAGTTGAATTAAACTGCAGTAGCAATATGTAGTATGATGTTCACTCAACCATGCTTCTGTCATTTTCTTCGACTGTCCTGCCTGCCGCATGGTGATGCTCGCATTCATTGATTAATGCCATCTTTCGAGCAAACATCATACTTAAAATGTGTATACACTTTTGGTATCTTCTGTATTCTGCCTAGTCTCCTGAAAAAAAGATATTGATTATTAAAAGAAAAAAACCCTACTATTTTTTTGGGCACCCAAATAAAATTGCTGGTTACTGAACTTTTTAAAAAATAACATGGCAGGATATGTATTATTGTTATTATCATTGAGGATAACAACGAAACAGCAACAAATTGAAATTTATATAAGTCACAGTTTACCAAGACTTCAGAAGAAACAGTTTCCCTCTCTCCACATGATGATCATGTCAGACAGGTAGGTAACTGAGGCTCAAAGAGATTAAACAACTGACCCCATATCATCAAGCTAGCAAAACAACAGTGCTGAAACTCAAATGGAAGTCACCTATTTCCAAATCCCAGCTACCTAATTATCACCATGTTACTTCTCTACACATTACTCTTTCTTGAATGTTTTTATTTTAAGACAGATTGGTACTCGGTGAGAACCCTGGTCCTAAAAGAAGACCTGGGTTTTAGGCCCCTCACCAGCCAGGTGACTTCTTCAGCTGATAACCCAACTTATCCCTTGGATGCATCTGTTATAGACTCATGGAAGGTAGAATTGGAATAGACATTTAGTCTTGCTAATTTCTTGCCGGGGCTCCTGAGCATTTGGCATACATCATCACAGTACTAGCAATTCTCATGCTATATGCCACATGTGTTACCTGTCTGTCTCCCCTGTTACTCTCGGAGTTGCTTGAGTGCAGAAAATGTGTTTTATTCACCTTTATGTGTTTGCTGACTGGGACAGAGCCTAGTAATTAATGGCCCTCAAAGTATGTTTACTAATTGAACAGTTACTCCAGTCCAATATTCTCTAGTGACAAGAGAGATGACTTGCTTAAACTCTCACAGCCAGCTGATGGCAGAACTGGAACCAGATCCCTCATCTCCAGACTTTCTTTGCAGTACCTTTCCATGCATGAAAATGATAATGGTGATGATATTATTACTAATAATGATTGCAGCCAACATGTATCAGATACTGACTAGCTGTGCTAAGTACTTTCTGAGATGATCCCATTTAATCCTCCCAATGATTCCAGGAGGTGAATTATATTTTTATCCCTATTTCCCAAGTGAGAAAACTGATATATATATTAGAAAGATAAGAAAATTGAGTTAGGTTAAAATTAGCTTTAGATTTCTCCTTACCTTCCAAATGTCCTCCAAGCGGGCCCCTACTGCCAACATAAAAAATAAGTCAGTATTGGGACAGAGGCCAGATAAGCTTCTTCCTATATAAATAAGACACATGCATTCCTGGGCACCCTCAACAGTACATGGCCTGACTAAGAAAGCACGGATGAGGAGATGTGCTCATTAGCTGTTCACTCAGGCCTCTGAGGTCTCCTTTATTTGGGTTGTCACTCAACATGGCCCTATTCTTTCCAGTTCTCTTGTGAGCATCTCCTGCTGATGCTTATTTGTTTATCTGAAAGGCCAGACTCTCTGGGATGGGCTCATTAAGAAGACATTCCCTTTCACAGGGGCCCAGGAGAATGACAGAGACACAATGTTTCCCAGATGCCTTCCTCTTTCCATGCCAACACCACAATGGAAGGCGCTCAGCCTACAGCCAACCACAACCCAAGTTGGCACAAAATGTGCTCTGCTGGAACTAAGGGTCCTGGAAGAAGAAACAGTCTCTTCAAAGCCCTGTCCACATTCTCACCTCCGCCATACTATCTTCTCCTGAACTTTGCATACTACAGTGATCTCTACTTATTTGGATCCAATTGGTACCATGAAGCCATGCAATCAGGGTAATATGGCCAGAGGCATTTCCAGCCAGGAGGAACCATGAAGATGATTGAGACTAGGTCTGTCAACACCTGGCACTTTTGCCAGTCACTCCCTGGTCTCCCATCCATGGCAGACAGCTCTAATCGACTGTGGCATCCTTCCCAGTTAAGCATGGATATTGCCTCAGAATCTCCAAAAAAGCATTCTGGGCAGAAGAGAAAACTTATCTAAAAGGTAAAGTCACTTTCTCACTTCTCACTCAGGATGAATGCATAGGAGGTGCTAGAAAAGAAGCCTTCTGCTTGCCATTTTACTGTTCCTCCTGCCACCACACTTTTCATTACGGTGTCTTCTTTGGGGATCGTCTCATACGAACAGGTCCTAAGAACACCATCAGATTTTCAGCTTCCTGAGTGGGTCTTGTGTCATTTGCTAAACCCCTGTGTGCTTATCATGCTGAGTAGTATACATGCTGCTCAGCTGATGACAAAAGTGCATAAAGCTCAGACCCAAAGTATCAGTATCTTAAGCCTAAGTGTCAGCAAACTCTGGCCCCTGGGCCAAATCCAACCTGCCACTTGTTTTTGTATGACCTATGGTGTGGTTTTTACATTTTTAAATGGTTCCAAAAAAATATTTAAAAGAATATTCAGTGAAATGTGAAGATTATATGATGTCCAAGTTTCAGTGCCCATAAACGAAGACGCATCAGAACATCCTCTCATTTAGATATCATTCCAACCTTGTAAGGGAAGTAAACTATGGCCTCCCTTTTACAGGCTCACAGAAGCCTAGGTGCTGAGGTCACAAAACTACCAAGTTGTAGGGCAGTGATTTGCATCTCAGCAGTCTGATACCAGAAATTTATCTGTTTACCTTTATACCACGAACTTTGTATAATACCCATTGACTCTTCATTTTCCTGCTTTGATGTGGATAAAATAATTTAATTGGTCCATCCTGCAACCTCAGCAAGAAAAGAATTGCCACCCAAAAGCCTAGCCTTCAAGGCACTATCCTTTGTAAAGATGTTCTTTGCTATAAAATAGATTGCTTTGTAAACACAAATGCACTGAACCAATCTGAAACTGGTCAGCAAAACTTTATAACTCTATGATCCATGTTCTCAGGAACTACTTTTAGGACATGCGTGAGCTGGTTGACTCACTGAAACGTTAAAGCCAATGAGCACCTTAATAAGTTTCCTATTTTCCTTCCAGATATAATAAAAATTGAGCAACCATTGTTAAAGAGATAACTTGGGAGAGAAAGTGGGTAGGTACTAGAAGCAATGAATCTCAGGGACAGAGAATTCTGCTCTCAATTTTGGCAAATCTAGTTTAAAACAGAAACAGAATTTCATTAATCAGAATAGATTGTCTGACAGGCCATGTTGATAGTGAGAATGTGGACTCAAGAAAAAGAACATTTGGGTTTAGATCCTAATTTTGCACACTTTTAGTAACTAGTCAGGCTGCACTGGGCCTAGTAACTGAATATTAGCCTAAGGTTCTTGAGGTCTGAATCTTAGCTCTGATCCCCAGCTCCGAGAACTCCTCTGTGAACTTGGGCAAGCTAGATCACTTCCTTGGGCCTCTGTTTTCTGGCTGTAGAATGAGGATGATGGCTCCTTCCCTCTGCACTTTTTTAGGTTCATGAAGTTCAAAAGAACTAACATATGCACACAAGAGGCTGTTTGTAGTGATGCTTACTCATAGGAATCTTTCCAGTTCAACACCCAGGAATAGCGAAGTTAAACCGTATACAAAAAAACCTGCTATGCACTGAGCCAAGTGAGCAGCAGACGCTACTGCCAACAGCCTCATGAAGGCTGCTTAGGAAGTGCTAAGCAAACACCAAAACACAACAAGGTACAGAATTGGGGTCAGTGCTATTAGCATTTTATATCTGGGCTACTCCAGACTCAGGTGAGATGTGCTCAGCGGGGCTCTGTGCCTGACACAGTTGTGCAGTGGACGCCACAGTAGGGAGGGATACCTGTTGTCCTAACACCCAGAACAGAGCCCGGTTCCACAGAATACAGTGGTTCTAGAAATAAAGATCCACAGTTTTCATTTGGCTTGAAGTTCTGGACTGCATTCATTGCCTACTGCCCAGCAGGCCTGAGGCTGCCTATGCATGGCTGGCTTTATAAACAATGCTGTTTACATAATTGCTGAACTGCAGCATAGACCCTTAGAGAAAATAAATTAGTAGGAACAATGTGCTTGTAAATCTGGGAATTATTCCACAATGTCATCAGTTTCAGGAGAGAAATATTTGCTGATTACCTACCATGTGCTTAGTGCCTTGCCAGGTGTTAGAGTTGGGGGTGAGGCAAAGATATGGCCTCTGTCTTCATGAGGTACAATTTAGTTGTGAAGACCATGCGTGTATTTGAAATTATGCTATAAGACATAAAAAACTGGTACAGACAACAAGTGCCACAGGATCCCAGAACAAGTGGGATTTCCGCAGAGCCTTGAAAGCAATAGACAGGCCAGGCACAGTGGCTCATGCCTTTAATCTTAGCACTGAGACACCAAGGTGAGAGGATTGCCTGAGCCCAAAGGTTTGAGACCAGTCTGGGCAGCTTGGGAAGACCTCATCTCTACAATAAATAAAAAATTAGCTAGGCATAGTGGTAAGTGCCTGTAGTTCCAGCTACTTGGAAGGCTAAGGTGGAAGGATTGCCTGAGCCAAGCAGGTTGAGGTTGTGGTGGCCATGAGCATGACACTGCAATCCAGCCTGGACAACAAAGTAAGACTCCAACTCAAAAAAAAAAAAAAGGCAATAGACGGAGTGGGAAAGTACATTCCAGGGTGTGAACAAAGGCGTGGATATAAAGACAAACATGCAACAGGTTCTCTGGGAAAAGTGCTTCAGGGTTTGAATGCAGAAGGCCTTCAAAGTCAGAGACAGAAATATGAATTTTACCTCAAGGGCAAGAAAAAGCTAAGGAAACTTTGTGATTCAGAGAGCTTTAGGCAAATGGAAGGTCATGAAGTGTGGAGGGAATGTATTTTGATATGGCTGCGATGATTCAGGTACAAATCAGGCAGGGCCAGGACAAAGGCGATTCCTGCAGAAATGGAAAGGAAAGGATACATGCTGTCATTAAGGGAGACTTCATAGGACTTTGTAAGTGAAGACTTACTGGGAGCCAAAGGAAAAATGGAATCAAGCCGGTGTTATAAGAGCTTAAAGACGACACCATCATTAGAGTCTTCTAACTCAGTAAAAGCCCATCAAAAACCATCTGAATCATTCAACTGCTTCTGATGATATTTTGATAAGCTAGATCAGTGTTTCTCAAGCTTTAACATGCATACAAATTACCTGGGGGCCTTGTTAAAATACAGATTTTAGTTCAGAAGTTTTAACGTGGGGCCTGAGATATTTTAGTTCTAACAAGTTTCCAGGTCACACTGATGCTGCTGGTCTGAGAACCAGACTTTGATTAGCCTCTTGCTAAAGTTTCTCTTCTTTGATTTTCATGCCAAATGTCAACAACTGTATCAGAATTCTTAAACAAGGTGGATTCATTGAAAAGTCAGTTATATTAATGGCCACTGACAAACCTCACAGTTAACAGGTGTAGACTGCTGAGTGTCCCTTGTTTAACAGAAAGACATCCAACCTAGTAGTCTGAAGACCTGGCTGTTAGTCCCAGCTATTTCACTACCTGAGTGTGGGTCCTTGAGCAATTTTATTCCTGGTATGTACCCAAGAAAAACGAAAGTGTATTCCACATGACAACTTATAAAATAACTTTCATAGCAGCGTTAGTCATCATAGCCAAAAAGTGGAAATAGCTCAAATGGCCACCAACTGATGAATGGATAAACAAAATATATTACAGTCATATAATGGATATAACAGAATATTGTTTGGCTATCACTGACACATGCTACAACATGGATGAACCTTGAGGTATTATGATAAGTGAAAGAAGTCAGTGACAAAGGACCATATATTGTATGATTCCATTTATATGAAATAGCCAGAATAGGTTAATCTATAGAAACTAGAGGTAGATTCGTGGTTTGTTAGGACTGGGGACAGTGAAGGATACTGAGGAAACAGTTGATAGGTACAAGTCTTCTGCAGAGAGATAATTTTTTAAAAAATCAGGGTCTTACTCTGTTGCCCAGGCTGGAGTATAGTGGCATAATCACAGCTCGCTTCAGGGTTGACCCCCTGGTCTCAGGTGATCCTTTTGCCTAAGCCTCCTGAGTAGTTGGGACTACAGGATGTGCATGGTCATGTTCAGTTAACTTAAATTTTTTTTTGTAGAGATGAATTCTTTCTATGTTGCCCAAGCTGGTCTTGAACTCCTGGGCTTAAGCAATCTTCCCACCTTGACCTCCCAACACGCTTGGATTACAGACATGAGCCACCGTGCCCAGCAGAAATATTTTAAAATTAGATGTCGATGGATGCACATATCTGTGACAACACTAAAAGGCATTGAATTGAACAATTTAACTGGGTGAAAAATATGGGATGTGACATCTCAATAAAGTTGTTAACAGAGAAGGCAACTATAGAAACTGAAATAATTTTTAATCTTTATTTAAAAGGAATACTTTTGCTATTTTACTTTTCTGGGAAAGGTGACAATTATTTAGGAGTATAGATCTACTGAAGCACCCTTTCTTGTTTTGTGCAGATCTTGGTTGGGAGCAGCTTTGGAAGAATAATGGCATGAGAGATAAATGTACTTCTGGCAGAAAAAAATGTTAAGTTAGATAATGTGATAAGAATACCCTAACTAATCAGCCCAAAGACTCTCTTATATGATCACAGGTACTATATAGCTCTACCACAGAAAAACTCACTGAAACTAAAATAGATAAATGTTCGAGATTGAATAATGGCTCCAAATCTTTAAAAGTAGACCTTCTCAGCAGTAGTCTCTATATAGGGGATTGAGAAGTTTCCATACTCTTTAAGTTCTGACTTGGGGGAAGAAAAAAATGGAAACCATAACATTGGGTTCATTGAGTTGTTGTGGGAATTAAATGAAATTATGCCTGTAAAAAATGCTTGGGCAAAGGAGGTGCTCAGGTAAGGTTAACTTGGCAGTATTGGTGAACCTGAAATGAAAGAGGGGCTATTAGTAGGATAATTTATCATTCTGTTACAACTTTTTGATATATTTATGCCCACACAATACACAGAGTTAACAAAGAAGGGAGGCTGCAATTTTTTATCTGTTGGTTCTATGAAGCAGGGCTAGACAAATGTGGCCGGCCACCTTTGGGATTCTTTACTTTTCTCTCTGTCTCTCTGTCTCTGTCTCTGTCTCTGTCTCTGTCTCTGTCCCTGTCTCCGTCTCTCTCTCTCTCTCTCTCTCTCTCTCTCTCTCTTTCTCCCACTCTCTCTCCTGATCATTTGCCTCCTGTTGTTGACATAACTTCCCATAAGGCATTGCAATGTATAGTCTCTGCCATAACTTTAGCCATCTTATCCCTGAAACCCAGTTACCATTTTATGAGGGAGAGGCCGTGTGTAGGTGTTGCAGCTGACAGCTCCAGCAAAACCCACATGAAAGTGAATACACACTCAGATGATTTCAGCCTCCAGTTTTTAAATCTTCCAGCTAAGATTTCAGACATGGTGGAGCAAAGACAAGCCATCTCCACTATTCTCTGTGTGAATTCTTGAACCACAGAACCATAAGAGACAATAAATAATTATTGCTATGGTAAGCCACTAAGTTTTGGGGTCATTTGTTATACAGCGATGGGTAAAGAGTATACAAAATATGTCTTATTCCAAACTCCGAGTTCTTAATCACTATGCTGTGATGGCAGACACAAACAAACAAAAATTTCTTATCAGAATTTGGTTCCTTATGCAGACTTCCCTTTGAGAAAGGCAGCACTGACTGAAGACTACAGAGTCCAGTTCATATGACTGAATATTTACCTTGGCATATGAATGTCACTGCAATAGCAATTTATAAGGTGATCTCTCAGGGTTCAGTTGGACTGATGCAGGTACCTTGAACCTAATTATTTTTGATGTATTGGCAAGGCTGAACCTCTAGACCTGTCCAAGGGGAGGTCCCTGAATTGTTCAGAGGTCACACCTTGACCTCAGAACACCCTTCAACAAGTGGTTATAATTTATACAACATACACAAAATAGCTCCTCAGTTTTATTATTCAAAACCCAGAAGCATACATTTCTCTAGGTAAAAGCAAAAGACAGCACTCTGTGAGTATAAAATCTTATTATCTAACATTTGGTGTCCTCAACAATGCTATTTATATTATATATCCCCCCTCCCCATCCAGAGCCATGATAAGAGACCAATGATTAGAGACACTAATGAAAAGAGACCAATTTGATGTGAAAGGGTCCTTCTGCAATCTAGGCTTTTTTTCCCTTGAAGGGAGGAGGAAGGACCAAAAGAGGGAAAGAGGTGTTTGACAATGGACCTCTTTGATAACATGCTCTTTCTTTAAGATTGATTGACTGTGCATCCCCGAGAAAAGAGAAGTTTTTGATCTGCTCTACAACCAATATTATACATATTTGATGGAAAGAATAGACTGGCAGTGGGAGGTGGAATCAGCAGAGAACAATGAGAAGTTATAGTTTTATGTTATTTCATTTTTCCCCCAAATTATTCAAGGCCTCTGAGACATAGACTAATCTGAGTTCCTCCTTCTACCCCTCACCCTTTATCCTCCTTGCTGTAAGAAAAAGAAAGCCTTGTAAGGGGAAATAAAATAAAGAAAAGAAAAATAAAAACAGCTGTCTCTGACTGCTTGGAGAACAAAACAATTGTTACCTTTCATATCTCTGAAGGCTAAGCTCCATTATCTCATGTCAAATCAGAGCACGGGCTCTTGGGCTAGAAAATCAACTCTCAGAGGGCACAAAGCCAAATGTTCTCTCTGCGACTAACTTAAAAGGAAAAAGGCAGAGCTCTGCTTTTAGGAAGAAAACAAACAAACAAACAAAAAAAGCAAGCAGGATTCCAAGTCATTAAATTGTGCATGCTTTGAAAAATATCCCTTTAAGGAAGTAATGAAAAAGGGTGAAAATAATAAAATTGGAAGAGATGAAAAGCCCTGGGTTCAAGTCCTAGAAATATGTGAGATCAACCATGAGACCTGGAGATATTTTCATCATATCTCCTCATCTTAGTTGCTTTAAGAGTCAAGTGAAGATTCAATGATCCACTCACTCACTTATTCACTTACTTGTTGAATATGCACAAATATCAAGCAATCAAGCAACACACCCAATCTTTGCCTTCAATAAGCTCAAGGTCAAAGTATTTCCATCATCTTGTCACAAGGTCGGTCTGAGAATCCCATGGACTCCAAAGACATGTATAGATTTCAAATTAATAAAGCAGAGTAAGAAACTGTTACAAAAGTACTGTGACAGGTTGAGAGTATACCTTCTAAGACCTGTTAAGTCTTGAACATTCCATAAGACTGGCCCAGAGGTGGCAGATTCTCTTTCCCCATCGAAAGCCAACATAAGCCTTGCTCACCAGACAGCACTGCATTGGGACAGGCTTGTCATGAACTGGTTTCCCAGCCCCAAGCCTCTGCAACTCCCTCATGAGCACCCCAGCCACAGAAGGTAAGTCATAGTGCCAAATCTTCCTGGGGCACAGCTCTGCTCATGTCACTCCCCTGCTTATAATCATTAAGTTTCCCCTCTTTCTATGAATCAAGCCCACACTCAACTTGGTTCTCAAAACTCTCACCCCCAGGCATCTTTACACCCATATCTCACGAATCTGTCAAAATGGTCTACTCACCAATCATAGTCATCACCAGTGTTCTCCTATCTCTTTGCTTTCACTCAGCTGCTGCTTCTAATGGAATACCCTTTTGATCCCAAATCCCCACATACATGTTCTCCTCCTCAAGTTCAAGTTTCAAGTCTCCTCTCGAAGCATCAAATTTTGATGCTTTACATTTATCCTCACGGTGCCCCTTGCCCCCGTCCCCTGGTAAAAGTGATTGCCCTCTACTCTGAGTGGCCTGAATGAAAATAGCCTTTCTGAACATCTTGTCTAAATACTCAGTGTGATCCAGAACATAAAAGATGTACAGTAAAAGTTATCAGAAACACGCATTTCTCTAGATTTTGTGATCAGAGACCCAATTCAGATGTGAATGGGAGTAGGATTGTTCAGCCTTACATAAACTGGATTGAAAAGACTTTTTTAAAAAAGTGATTGCCCCTTCCTTTGTATCACCATTGTACTTTGTATATGCCTCTCTCTTGGCAAACAATGATGGTGATGGTGATAATGATAAGAATAAGAGTGGCTTCCCTATATTGAGACTTACAATGAGCCCAGCATTGTGATAAGTAAACACTTTACACAACTTAGCCTTTCAATTTTTGCAGCTGCTTTACATCAAGGTAAAAGTTTTACCTCATTTAATAGAGGAAACTGAAGCTCAGTAAGGTTAAGTCATAAACTTGAGTTCCCATCTAGGAACTGCAGTTACATGGACTGGCTTTGACACCACAGACACTTGAGGATGGTCCAGGATCTACAAGTTCCCAACTTCATGACCCTGGTGGAGAACTGACTCAGTGCAATCCTCACGTTCCTTATCTGTAACATATAAATAGCATTCAGTTTGTTGTAATGATTATGTGAGAAAACGGATGTAAAATTCTGAGGATGATGCTGAACACAGAGAAGGTACTAGAGAAATGGTAGCTCTCATAACCCCCAACAAGAAAATCTACTCCAGGTCCAGGATCTGATGTCCTAGTGAACCCCTGATTCCTTCTCACATGTTTAATAAATGCCAGCTGAATAAGTCAAGGCCATGGAAAAATCCTTTACTATTCCAGGACTGTCTAAAGACATGTGTCATGAAGAAACCTGTGCCATTGAAGAGAAAAAAGTTACATGAATCGGGAACCGATCAAAGAAACATTCCTTGGTCTCAGACCTATCATTCTCACTTTACTGAGGAAGGTGCAGCCTGAGACTTGGTTTTGTTACTCTGTCCTCTGAACACAAACAGGCCTTTATTGTTCTGCTGTTATGGCTTAATTGTTCTCAGACAGGCTTCTTCAAAACCCTACTTAGTGGTACATAATTGCCCAGTGAAATATTGGAGAACCTCAAAATCAAAGGCCCATAGCTTATTCTCAAAGCCTCCATGGCACCTTCCAAAAGCACATCTAGCCCTGTATAGGTACCGATAAGGCCCTGGAAAATTATCTGGAAGGAGATGACAAGTCAGAATCATAAATCCATACCCCAGAGCAAAGAACTCTCTAAGGCAATGAAATAACATGCAAAACCACTGTGAGGTTCCAGCTAAAATAATCCAGTAAAGCTCTTGTCATACTGTTTGTACATCCTTCATTTCATGACCACCCAGTGAGGCCCAGAAGGGCAGTGAGGGCCGGACATGGTTAATAGAAAGGGATTCAGAGCCAAATACCATAGGTTTTCCCCAGCTTTGCTATCTGTTAGCTGTTTGAACTTGGGCAAGGAACTTGACTCCCTGTGCCTTGGTTTCCTCATCTTCCCAATAATTATACTAACAGTCTCTATTTCACAGGGCTGTGTGCAAATAAACTGGATGATCATATGAGAACTGTGTGGATATATAGTGTTTGATATAGATCAGTGATTATTAGTTATCTTATCCCATGTATTGAGCAAACATTTATCAAACACCTGTGTGCCAAGCTCTGGATATATATAGATGGACGAGCCCATGTCCCTGACTTCATGGAGTATACAATCCTGTGAAAGAGATAGGCAGCAATCAACTATTCATACAAGCAGTTGTAACTGCTCTACTGATGATAGTACTACAAAGAAAAGAAACATGCACTATGAGAATGCATGACAGAGGCAGGGAGGGCTTCCCTGAGGAAGTGTTGTGTGAACTGAGATCAGAACAATGAGTTGACCAGGTGCAGTGGCTCACACCTGTAATCTCAGCCCTTTAGGAAGCTGAGGCGGGAGGATCACTTGAGCCCAGCAATCCGAGATGAGCCTGGGCAACATAGCAAGAACTTGTCTCTGTTAAAAAAAAAAAAATAGCTGGGCATAGTGGCACACACCTATAGTGCTAGCTACTTAGGAGGCTGAGGCAGAAGGATGACCTGAGCTCAGGAGGTTGAGGCTGCGGTGAACCATGATCATGCCACTGCATTTCAGCCTGGGTGACAGAGTGAGACACCAACTTAAAAAAAAAATTGAACAGTGAGTTGACATTACCTAGGCTACCTGGTGATAGTTGTGATAGGCTGTAGTGTTTTGCATAAAGTGAACTTGCAGGATATGGCCCAATGGAAGGAGTCAATGGGTGTATTTGTGAAGAATTACAAATAAGTGAGTGAGGTTAGAGTGCCCCAAACAGAGAGACCACGAAGGGGAAGTAGGGAATAGGGAAGAAGGCAAGGGCGAAGTCATTTAAGGCCCCATAGATCTTGTGAAGATTTGGGTCTTTATCTTAAAAACTTTGGAAAGCCACTGAATGTTTAAGCAAGGGATGTAGGAGTGATTGGCCCAAGTCTGGTAAACTTCTGGTAACAAACAAAGACTGGAAATCCGGTGCTCCTGTTGTAGTTTGTCACATCTTGGTAAACATCCTCCCTGGCATGTTTCCTCCCAGGGACAGACAAACATGAATGAACAAAAATGAGAGCAGCTTGATAGAAAGCTTCATGTCTTATACTTGTGCCTCTGCAGGAAGCAGAGAAGGCTTGAATGATGGATCTTTGGAGGGCCTGAGATAAGTGTCTGAGCAAGAGCTTCAAAGGGGCTGGAGAGGAAGCTTGCATTGTGTTGCCGGGGAAACGCAAGATGGAGAAATAGAGCTTGGCCATCAAACTAGTTACCAACAAACAGGGTTGCCAAGGTCCTGGGAGGGGAAAAAAGAGACTGGCAATGTTGCACAATGAAAGAGTTGACTATGGGGGGAAGCCCCTCAATTCTAATCCCATGCCTGTTTTACTAAGGCAGGCTGCCTCTCAGTTTAATACTCCACTTGAAAAGCCAGCCACTGGGCTTAAGGAATCCAGCACAGATCAAAGGAAGCAGGTTTCGTGGGTCTTAACCTTGACCCACTAAATCGAGGCTACGGAGACTTAACCTTTTGTGAGCCCCAGGCCATTCTGGGAGTCTGACAAAAGCTATGAACCATCGTCCCAGAAAAAAATTTTAAAAATAAAATAGAATTATATATATATATATATAATTCTACATAAGCCCACTCTCCATAATATCTACACAAGAGAAATTAAGAGCTATGTTCACTCAAAATTTATACAGGGATATTTATAAAAGCTTCATCATAAGTGTTCTAAATTGAATATATCTAAATGTTTATCAGCTGGGGAATGAATAAACAAATTATGGCACATTTATACAATGTAAATTTGCTCAGTAATAAAAAAGGACAAACTACTAACACAACAATGTGAACAGATCTCAAAACAAGTCTAAGGGGGAAGAAGTCGGGTTGAAAAGGCTATATCTGAGCTGGGCTTGTAGTGCACACCTATAATCCCAGCTACTCTGGAGGCTGAAGCTTATAGAGTGAGAATATAAAGAAAGAAAATATTTTGGTCCAGCTGTACAATGTGTTTATGTTTTAAGCTGTTACTACAAAAGAGTCAAAAAGTTAAAAAAAATTAAAAATTTATAAAGTAAAAAAGTTACAGTGAGCGAAGTTTATTATTGAAGAAAGAAAAATTTAAAAAATAAGTTTAGAGTAGCTTAGGTGTACGGGATTCATAAAAACACATCACCGTATAGTAATGTCCTTAGGCCTTCGCATTCACCCACCACTTAATCCCTGACTCACTAGAGCAACTTCCAGTTTTGGAAGCTCTACTCATGGTAAGTGCTCTTTACAGATGTCCCTTTTCATCTTTTATACTATTTTTATTGTACCTGTCCTATGTTTAAATACATTTAGATACACAAATACTTGCTACTGTGTTACAGTTGCCTACAGTACTCAGTATAGGAACCTGATGCACAGTTTGTAGCTTAGGAACAATAGGCTATATTATACAGCTTAGGTGTGTAGTCGGCTACACCATTTAGGTATGTATAAGTACACTTTATGATGTTTGCACAATGACGAAATTGTCTAATGACACATTTCTCAGAACATATCCCAGTCATTAAGTGACACATGACTGTACATCAAATTTCAAATTTGTTGTGCAGAGGGTTTCAGAGAGTACATGAACCAACCTTCAGGCCTCAAGTAAAGAACTCTAGCTCCAGAGTTAAACTAGTTTTAGAGTAGAGGGACCTTCCAAAACATATAGATCATACCTGCCAATAAAATCAAATGCTGTCTCCAAGATTATATCCCTTACTGGAAATGTTCATTCTTGCAACAGTTATTAGTTGCATGCTCACTGCATTCTACACACTACCCTAGGTGTTGAAAGCATCCATACAACTAAGAAAAATAAGACCTACTGCTTTGGAGATTAGGGATTTTAACTCAGGTGTTTGACTCTGTAGTGTATTCCCAATAGATGACAAAGGTTCTAGGGAATATTTAGTTTCTAGATCCTGCAGGAGCTAGGATACCTGAATATGAGTTAAACTGCAGGGAAGAGTAACCTTTTGAGATGCCAATTGATCTCTGAGCCCCTCTTTTCTAGGTCACAATTAGATGGAAAAATAAATTAATTCCTAAAAGGACCAGCTTTAGCCTCCACACCGTGCAAAGATCAAGAACAACCTCAGAATCATAGTCTGGTTCAACAATGAAAAGCCCTCAAAAACAGAAGGTATAACAAGGGTGCAACTGCTACTACTTGTATCACCATGTAGCTTTAAACCTGAGGTTCTTCATGTAAAATAAGAAAGCAACAATACCAATGCCTCCCAAAGTTGTGGGAGGGTTCAATAGGATAATGCATGTCCCTAACACACTGTAATCTCTTAATTAATGGCAGTGCCCACTGCTCTAAATGCCATCATCATCAATATCATCACTCCACTTTCTACTTTCACTTTCTGTATCACTTGAAAGATTCCTCTGATCACAAAGGCCAGCTTGTTATTTAGTTGCCAGACAGGGCAATTTCAGTCTCTTTCCCCTCCAATAAAAGGATTCAACTTTCAGCTGGGGAAGAGTTATGGAGTTACTGAAGTGTACACTGAGTCCCTTTTTGCAGTCGTCAGACTGGCTGAAGTTCCAGCCTGGACAGGTCAGTTCAGGTACACTGAAGCTTTCTTGATCAGTCTCTGCACCCAGAGACCAATCAATTGCTTCCTGCCCTGTGCTTCCCATGGCAACAGGCTTGTGCCCAGCTGCCTCCTTCTGTGAGGCCCTCCCTGGCCCTTGCACTGTAAGAGGGAGTCTCCATGGAGGGACACAAGGAAGGGGGAGAATGCCTGCAGGGGAATGGGTTACATAACAAGGCATCACAATGTTCCTCCAGTGCTGCAGAAGCTGCGTTAAAAGCATGTTCAAGATGAAAGCATTATAAATCACAAAACATTTATGTATATACCTATTGTTTCTATGGTACAAATTTCCAAAAATAATGTGCCTTAAATTTCTCTTCATTGATAGGGATGCATAAAATATAGAATTTGTTCCCTGTATTCAGTGGCACTCAATGGTAGGCATCCCCCAAAGCTAGGTATGTCAGAATCCAGTGTGGGACAGCAGAGTTGGAGACTTTTCTGAGCAGCCAAAGGGTTCATTATTAATTTTTTTAAGTTGCAAAACATGGTTGTAGTGAGACCTCAATATCTAAAGACTGAGACTCTGTTTCATATCCTCTTGTATATACACATGAGACAAATTCTGGGCTCCTCTGTGTTAAGAAGATGGAGACATCACTGGGAGCTGGGAGTTCCAAGCTACATGCCCTGGTAGCAAAAGGAATCGCATGTGATTTCTGTCATAATTTACCAAGTAAAGGGCCTTCTTTTGAGCTCAGTAGAAGTCTGGCACGGTTTCAACTGGTTCCCAGTCTGCAGCATTTGGTTCAGAAGAAAATGGCCACTACCTTAGTTAACAGGGAATGAAGGACATTTACCTTCACATCATATGCCTCTACATGCCCTCCAACTGCATCAAAATCACTTGCATGCATATCCTTAAAAACTCTACTTACCAAGTCCCCTCCCAGATCTACCAACCCAGAATCTCTGAGAGTGGGACCTCAATATGCACTAACTAGACTCTCAAGGGATTCTGGTACACATTGTCCCTTGAAAATATATCTGAGAAACACAGATCTAGAAAAGTGAATACACCATGGTGGTATTTTCAGTACAGAGAAATGGCTAGCCTGACAGGAAACTTATGGCCCCGGGAAATGTTTCAGCATCAACCCTCCAATTTCAGACCTCAAATTAAATTGTTGAGAGAGCTACCTACTCAGTCCACTCATAGAACCAGGCAATTAGGCCTGACTGGCTGCTTCATTCGCAACTGAAGGAAGTGGCTGCCACATGACTTAAAACTCAATCCAAAAAAGAAACTCATAGTGTTCTGGACCACTTATAAAGACAAACGGAACTACTTTTCTCAATGTATCTGCTCTTCTGTTTCATAGTTATTCAATCTTGAGCAATAACAGGGAGAAGTGATAGATAAGAATCTGTTTTTTAAATGTATACCCTATCACTACCACAAAAGATGGGAATACTGTGTGTATCACCGGGGTTAAATAATGTTCTGTTGGCTAAAGATCTTCCTCTTTTCTCTTTCAGTCAAGAAGGAACATTGGAATGTGAATAAATAAGGGGGGGAAAAGTACATTCTTATAGGAATATCTTTGATACCATTATCAGTTATATTTTTAAGAATCAAATTCTAAAACATAAATAATTCCTTCTGGGCTTAGATACTTAATAAGAAAAGTGTTATTTGAACACCCCTTTAAACCTATGAACAAGACTAGACTAGAGGATTGCTAAGGCTTTGTCATGCAAAATGCAGTTGGGATTCCAGCAGCATCAGTTTATAAGAAATGCAGAACTTCACACCCCAGCCCTGCCAACCTCCAGAATCAGAATACACATTTTTAAGAAGATCCCCAGGTGATTCACCTGCACAATAAATTTTAAGAACTAATCTTGTAAGGTACTGGTTCTCAAGCATACTGGTCCGTATATTGGTGTCATCTAGGGAATTAACAACAAATACTGACAGCTGGTCTTACTCTGAGCCTCTTAATTGGCACTGAATGCAGCAGCCTGGGTATAGGGCTTGGGTATGTGATTTTAATATGAAGTAGTGTTTGAACATCTCTGCTCTAAGGCAGTGGTCCCCAACCTTTCTGGCATCAGAGACTGGTTTCGTGGAAGACGATTTTTTCCACGGACAGGGGAAGGGGGCGGGGATTATCTGGCATTAGATTCTCATAAGAAACATGCAACCTAGATCCTTTGCATGCACAGTTCACAATAGGGTCCACGCTGCTGTGAGAATCTAATGCCGCTGCTGATCTGCCAGCAGTTGGAGCTCTGCTCACCTGCCACATGATGTGGTTCCTAACAGCCACAGACAAATACCAGTCCATGGCCGGAGGTGTGGGGGACCCCTGCTTTAAGGGATCGCTCCAGCTTTCAAATTCTGTAGGTCTGTGAACTTGTCAAGAAGAGTGAAAATAGGCCACTAATTCAAATACCTCTAGGAGTCAAACGGGTTACGTGAATGAGTGATCCAAGCTGGTGTGGACAGTGGCAACCTGAAGAGTGTGGGTCCAGCACCAAGCTGTTGCCTTCAAAATAGAAGCCCAGTGCTGCCAAATCTTCTGATTGTTGTTTTATTTTGTTTTAAGAAGCAGAAAAATCCAAATATTTATGTAAATTCTTTTTTTCATAATACTGATTACAGACTCAATTTTCTTTTCTTTTTAAAAAAGCATATGCTATGCCTAAGACCACCGAACATGGTCCAAAGAACACAGTTTGAAACCTTTGACAGAGAAAACAGGTCTACATGTAGAAACAGTGTGTGACTCGCCCAGCAAACCCTGGCAGACCATTCCAAAGTAGTGATTCATTCTGCATAGAGCATGTGACTGTTCAGAGAGGATGAGGGGAGCTCTTTCTGCCCTGCTACTTGAAGAAATTAAGATGACTGCAATTTTTTCTCTTTCAAAGAAGAAACACACCCTTTTAAATATGTCATAATCATAGAAAGGCAACATTCTTGACATTACTGAAGCCAGGTCCTAGAAAGCACCGCTCCCTGAAAAAGTTCAAAGAACAGAGTGTGCAAAGGATATGGCATGGCATGGCATGAAAGTGGCAAGGCTGGGGAATGGGAGGGGGGGCGGGAAATAGGCTATGAAAGGATGGTGAGTAGCTGTCATCTTCATGAGACAAGAGTGCACAGTAGCAACGGGATATGAATAATGCAAACACTACTCCTGGGAGAAGGAACTTTGTGAAGGTGACTACAGACAGTCCATTTTAGATATTTCAAGAGACACTGGCTCTATTTACACAGATATCTGTTCTCTTCCACTAATCAAAATCCCATCCAATCTGGAGTCTTTAAAGACTCCTGGGAAACATGGTCATAGGAACAGAAAACAAGAGTGACCACATTAAGGATGCAGTTTCTATCAAAAGTTAAGGGAAAGGTCCTTTAGAAACCATAGGACTGATGACTAAGAGAAAAATACATAACTGGAAAAAGACCTGATTTTATTCCAGTGAACAATATCATTCTAACACATTCTAATAATGTGTGTGTCTCTAGTGAGATGAGAAGCTACATGAGGACAAATCATCTCAACACATGTATTAATTACGCACGTCTAAGCCAGGCTAATATGGTATAGGAAATACTAGAGCCAATATTGTGTCTTCTACTTGTGCATATCCTGAATAGTCTATTGAGGGGACGGAAACATAATAAAATACAATAAGCGCACATTTCTTGAGCCGATTATGAATGATAGCTTTAAAAAATCCATATTGACCTAAAGCAGTGATTTTCTGAGTGTGGTTTGCAGACCAGACACATCAGCATCACTTGGGAGCTGGTTCAGAATCTAAATTATTGGGTTCCATCCCAGAACTACTGGATCAGAATCTTTGGGGGTGGGATCCAGCTATCTGCATTTTCTCAAGTCTTTCAGGTGATTGTGAGGAAAACTCTGCATTATCTTGGTTAATTTTCAGAACAACATATTGCAAAGAATAGATTAGGTTAGAATCCTCATTTTAGTTGAGGACAGGTAAGGTCATTTGTTATTGAGGGAAAATTTTAAATTTTCTAGCAGCAGGTGATTTGGTTCGGTTATAGATATATATGTTTTCCCATTAACATATATGTACCAGCCCATTATGAGAAGCTCAAGCAATAATAATAACAGTTCATCCATCCAGTCGCCCCTTTACTTCCTTGTCTGAGTGTTTCTACTTCTACCCTGCCTTGCATTTTTTTTTGGGGGGGGGGCGTTGAAGTCTTACCCCGTCGCCCAGGCCAGAGTGCAGTGGCACACTCACGGCCACCCCAGCATCGACCAGTCGGGCTCTGGCAATCCTTCTGCCCCAGCCTTCCAAGTAGCCAGAACTACAGGTGTGTGCTACCATGCCCGGCTAATTTTTGATTTATTGTAGAGATGAGGTCTTGCCAAGATTCCTGGGCTGGACTCGAACCCGTGGTTTTAGGCAATCCACTCGCCTCAGCCTCCCGAAGTGCTGGGATTACAGGCTGAGCCACCAAGCCCGACCGATATTTTTTTTTCATCTTTTATAGTCCACCCCTCCATCCCAGTGGCTGCTTCTATGGTTAGCCTCTCCCACTCACCCCTGAAGAGCCTCAGTGACACAGTTCTCCACCTGATCTCCTAGCACAGCTGTGTTTACATGTCTGCTCACTACAGTGGATACTAACTACTTAGGGGAAATAAACATGTCTTAGCAGAGCTATATACGCCTAACACCGGACATAGAAAAATACTTTGGGGCAGGAAAGGAACAATGAAAATGTAAAAAAACACCTGTTAAGTCCTGCGATTTCTGCAATAATTAAACAACTGTGTTATAGTTCCCAGCCTAAACTTTCTATATGCCTCATTTTATTTTAATACTCAGTGTAATCTTGTAAGAAACTTTTTTTTTTTTGAGTTGGAGCCTCACTCTGTGGCCCAGGCTGGAGTGCAGTGGCACACTCACGACCATCCCAGAGTTGACTTGCTGGGCTCCGGCGAGCCGTCTGCCTTAGCCTTCCAAGTAGCCACAACTACAGGTGTGCGCTACCATGCCTGGCTAATTTTTTATTTATTGTAGAGACGAGGTCTTGCCAAGTTGCCCGGGCTCGTCTCGAACCCATGGGCTCAGGCAATCCACTCACCTCGGCCTCTGAAAGTGCTGGGATTAGAGGCTGAGCCACTGAGCCCGGCCAGAAACATTTTCATCACTATTTTAAAGGCTGGAAAATTGAGACTCAGAGAGATTAAAGAAACGATCCAATTTCATACAGCTAGTAAGAGATAGAATTGGAATTCTTGATGAGTACTATAATGTTTTTCCACTTCTTATTTAATGGATAGAAAACCAAAGCCTCGACAGGGAATGAAATTTTCTTAGTTCCTACGATAAAGGAACTGGAGTCAGGTCTAGAAAGGATGGGAGCCAGGTCTAGGATACCGACCTCAGTCACTATACAAATCACCCTGGTGTCTCCCCTGAACATCATAGCGGTGGAAGAAAAAGATGTTTTTGGAATTTCTGGATCACTTTGAGAGTTGCCTCCATTCTATAAATAGGTTTCCTGGCAAATTTATTTCCTGGAAATTTTTGAAAATGAAAGGGAAATCATTTTCTTTCTCCCAAATACCAGAGTCCATTATGTGACCATTTTTGCCCACCTCTTGGATACTGTTGCCCCAAGCTCTTTATAACTCTTACTTTTGAATCTCAGGCCCACGACAACCCAATTTCACCCCGACTTTTCTCATGTCTAGGAGACCTTTCTTACTGGCTCCAATCTGATTCTGTTGCTGTTTCTGGGCAGGCATTATGCTTTCACAGTTTAAATTTATGGCTTTCTTTCCTTTTCCTGATGAAAATTCAGTGGTGACTGCCAGCCTAAGTAGACCTGCCTTCTGCTGTTGGAAGTGACAGGGAAGTCTTGAGGACCCACAAGTAATAAGGTATAGTGTGGAGCTTTGTTTCAAAGCTGAAAGTACACTCAGTGAGTCTCATCACTAATATATCAAAGTGGCGGCCAAGCCAGTCACTGACCAATGATGAGAACAGGGGTCATTAATGTGCACCTCCTACATTACCCAACCTGATGGAAGGAACCAGGTTTCTACCTGCTCGAAAATGAGAACTCATTTTCTGCTTAACCGAATCCTAACTCTTTAAGTTCTTAGATGTTTACTAACTAAACACCACACTTTAGAGCTTGGGAAGTAGTATACTGCTTACTCAAGTATGTTGTCTTAAAGATATGCAGATATCCTAAACATCCAACAATAAGGTTCTGCTGAATACATTATGATGTATTACGTCAAAGAATTCTACATAGCTATTTAAGTGCTAGTGTGGATGTCTACTTTTTGGCATGAAAGATGCTCATAAAAGAAGCTCTTTCATTAGCATGAAAGACCATGATTCCATTCTTATAAAGAATAAAAAGCCCAGCATATGCATAGCAGGTCTAAAAGGATATATACCAACATATTAACAAGGCTATCTCAGAGTTGTGTAATGATAGATAGATATTTTTATTCCCACTCTCTATTTTGAAACTTATATCTTATAGTTTCCCCCAATAAGCATATATCATCCATGCAACTTAAAAGAATACTGGGTTTTTAAAAATAATAACTACACACAAATCTGTGCACACCAACCAAAGTCCAGCCAAACTATCAGTCCTAAAGTTAGTTCTGTATAAAAAGCTGCCCAACGGGAATGCTTCTGTACCTGAAGAAAACCAACATGAATTTTAGTCCCAAATCTGCCCCTGAATACTGCTGTACCTTTAACCATAGAGACCCTTGATTTCTGAGTTTCAGTTTACCTGTGAGTAAAATGAGAATAGCACCATTCACCTTGCAGGTCCCAAATGAGAGGATTCCATTTCAGGACTCTATTTCACAATCAAGAGAACTTTTTAGCCGGGTGTAGTGGCTCATGCCTGTAACCTCAGCACTTCGGGAGGACATGGCAGGTATATTGCTTGAGCCCAGGAGTTTAAGACCAGCCTGGGTAACATAGCGAAACCTTGTCTCTACAAAAAACTTTTAAAAATTAGACTGATGTGGTGGCATGTGCCTATAGTCCCAGCTTCTCAGGAGGCTGAGGTAGAAAAATCACCTGAGCCTGGAATGTTGAGGCTGTCATGAGCCATGATCATGCCACTGTGCTCCAGCCTGGGTGACAGAGTGAGACCTTGACTCAAAAAAATAAAAAAGGTAACATTTTAGAAATACATACTGCTGGATCCTACCTCCTTCAGGACAATCTAGGGCTCACCAGAAAGTGCTGAGCTCATTTTTATGAACTTGTTGCCAAGGTGTCTCTCTTTCTGGATACATGAACGTGTAGTGATCTAACATAGCATGAACTTTTAAAATTGAAAATCACTGCACTCTAAGTGCAAAGGAAGTATCAATATATTATCAAAAACTGAGGTCCTGACATCATCACAAATGAGGCCTAGGTTGCTCAAAGAGAAGTAAACATTCAAGCAAGTAATGTATATTATATTTCAATAAAAAGGTAAAAAAAGGGGGGGATTCATTTATCAAAGATGATGTCACAATAAACTGAGACATGGGGTACACAAAATATCCAGAATGTTTATATTTTATTTTATTTTTGAAAGCAGCATTTATTAAGAAGACAGAAAAGCTCCCACAGTGGGAGGGGATCCAAGGGGGTTGCCCTAGATGTTTATATTTTAAAGAAGTCTTAGTGATAATTATGTCTGACCTCCACTTAATATAGCCATCCTCTCTGAATCCCACCCCTGGCCACCTCTGCTTTAGTATCTCAGAGACCACAAGCTCACTTGTTTATCTCATGGCACATTCAATCTTTGGATTGTACTAATTGTGATAACATCCTTCCAGCTATTACCTTGGATTCATCCACAAGTCTGAGCTCTGCTACAAGGAACCATGCAAAAGTCCTATCAAGTCTTCTGTTGATGGCTCTAAACAGTGTTCCAAGCAGCCAGTTCCAACCAAGGTACTGTCTATAAATCAGAGCATATTTTGCCTTAGCCCTTTTTGATTTACCTCCCAATCTACATCCATAAATAGGAAAGGGTTGAGTTATAACTCCCACAAGGGGAATAAGAAGTAGCTGTTTCTTCATGGGAGCTAGGAAAGGTAAAATGTCATTTATTACTGGAGCTATATAGCACTTTATATTTAAGACACAGCTATCATGCCCCACATCTGCCAACATTCCTAAGTACCTACTGAGCCCAGAGCATTAGACTATGTGGTTAAGAGAGAGATGTAGGAAGCATGATCATGAAACCGTGGAGACTTGGGCTAAATGGTAGGAGTTTTTGATATTAAAAAGAGAATATATGGCCAGGCATGGTGGCTCACACCTGTAATCCCAGCACTTTCAGAGGTTGAGGCAAGAGGATCCTCAAACACCAGTGACCAAGTTAAGTACCTAAGATGTGTGTTGTCTTTAAATGCATATCCAGGGACTCATGTCTCAGCAGGTGTTCTGTCCTTCAGACCACCTATGGAAAGAGCTCTTCTCCTCTCACTCCCTTCTCCATAGGAAGGAGTTACAAAATTGGACAGATTTTAGGACACTGATGAGAACACATTTGCTAGTAGGTAGGGTCATCATGCATTTAATCAGGGGTCAGCAGACCATGGTATGTGAGCCAAATCCAGCTGCCTGTGTTTCTAAATAAAGTTCTATTGGAACGCAGCCATGCCCATTCATTTACAAATTGTCTAGGGCCACTTTCACCCTCTGAGACTGCATGGCCCACGAAATCTAAAATATTTGCTATCTGGCTTTTTAAAGAAAAAGTTTGTCAACCCCTGTATACCAAGCTTAGTAGGCAGTTAGCTCCCACATTGCTGTAGTAGTGAACTAACCCAGGACTCAGGACTTTTAAGATAGCATGGCAGTCCAGTGTGCAGGAATAGTTGTATTCTGCTGCAGACCATGCACTTCTCTCCATGTTGGGGTTGGTCCAAGGAGATTTGCAAAAAATATATATACCAGAGGGAGAGCATCAGGCCTCTCTTAGTCCTGGGCAAGGAGAATTGGATTCTAAGGAGAATTATGTTTTTTTTCAGGAGACTGCAGTTTCCAGTAGACTTGGAAATAGAACTCCAGCCCTCAGACTCTCAATCTGGTGCTCTTTTCCAAATATTATCTCATTTCTCTTTGGATTCTAAGGAGAAGTTACCCAGGACCAAGGACCAAGGCAGGCCTGATATTCTCTCTCTAGTATATTATTTGCAAATCTCCTTGGATCAACCTTGAAATGAATAGAAGTTTATGGTCCACAGCAGAATACAACTACTCCTTCATGCCAGACTGCCATGCCATCTTACAGTTACCCAGACTTCCCCGCAATCCCTTAGACCGCCAGCCAAAAATTTGTCTTATTTAACTTGTTCCTCAATTCTGCATTGCACATACCCCTTGGCCATTTTAAATCAATCTTCTCTTTAATTTTTTCTACAACCTCTGGCAAAACTCAGTTCTACTGAACTAGCATAACTGTCATCCTTCTTCAATTTTGCAACCTATAAACTTCTGTCAGTGTCTCTGAGGATCTCTGGAGACCTTTGATCCATCTCTAAGATGAATGCCCTTCCCTGAGACCACTTGTCATGAATCTGTATCTTTTGCTGATCCCTTCAAGATCTGCTGAGAGGAGCAGAGATGGATTCAGAGACTCCTCAGAGCACACGATGCCTTCCTTAAAATAAGAGAACTAAGAACATTTGGGCTGAGAGCCATATTATATGTCATTACAGAAGAGGAAGCCAAAAGTCCGAAAAAAATCAAGACTTCCCCATGTTGCAGAGGCAGTTCCTAGCAGACTTTGGCATAGAACAACAGCCCTCAGTCTCCCGGTCTGATGTCTCCTCCACATACTGTCCCACTTCTCTTCATTCTAAGAAGTCACATTTTTCCGTAAGATCTTTCCCATTTCCTCTACCTTTATTATAATCCTGACCACGCTACCACAAACATCATTTCTGAACCCTTTCCAGGTCTCTTCCATTGAACTAGCTATTTTTTCCTCTTGGCTTTTCCCTGACCTCAGCATCTTCCAGAGATCCTGCCTTAGACTTATCTAAATTAAATCTCTTCCCATGACTGTTTACCTATTCCTCTAAACTCTTCAGTCTGGTGGATAATTTCCTGTATCATCTTCTCCTGTGCTTGCAGTCCGATGTAATTTGTCATTGCCTGTAAATCTGAATAATGTACAATTAGCTTCATCTTAGATCATTATAGATTTAAGTAAACAATGTCACTACAGACCCCTGTGGAGTGAGGTTTCTCCATTGGATGTGGTGAGAGTCCCTGCCCTTCCTTTGTCACGAGCGAAGATGACCTCCTTCTGTTATGGTGCCCACGGTCAAGTGGTGACTGGAAGCTGCTTCCCTCTAGCCCGCTGGGTGTGGCTAGGGGACCCACGCTTCCAGATGATGGGAGCTCACCTCCAGGACATCACATCTTGACTGAATCTTCAGAAACAGTGGTAGGGGAGGTTTCCAGGGACTAAATGAACTCTGCATTCTCCCACTGGCAGCAGGCATTGGGGATTCTGCTAAAGTCCACTCCCAGGCTTCTCATCACAGTGACTCTGCTGTTTCTGAGTTTTTCTAATTTGACGTTTAAATTGTCCTCTGGGACATATAATACTCCTCTTCACACCCTGCATGGCTCCCTGACTTACCTCCTTCTGGCCCTGTTCAGATGTCACCTTATCAGAGGCTTCCCCTGACCACATTGTTTAAAAGAATAATACTACCCCTACACACATACAAACTCCCTAGTCCCCTCCATGCTTTATTTTCCCCTACAGGGCTATATATTTTACTTGTTTTTTTATTATCTGTTGTTAGACTGAGAGCTCACTGAGGGCAGGCATTGTAGTTTCTTTTGCTACCTGTAGTCACAGCACCTAAAACAGAAAACCGAGTATCTGTTGAGTGGATGAATAATTATAAAGCTTCTGCTGATGGTTTGGTGTTCATACACGAAGGCTGACAGTTTTCAGGGAAGTTTGTCACATTTCTTTTTTTTTTTTTCCTGAGTTGGAGTTTTACTCCGTCGCCCAGCCTGGAGTGCAATTGCATGCTCACGGCTACCCCAGCGTCTACCTGCTGGGCTCTAGTGATCCTTCCACCTCAGCCTTCCAAGTAGCCGGAATTACAGGTGCGTGCTACCATGGCCTGCTAATTTTTTGATTTATTGTAGAGATGAGGTCTCACCATGTTGCCCGGGCTGGTCTCAAACCCACAGGCTCAGGCAATCCTCTCGCTTTGGCCTCCCAAAGTGCTGGGATTACAGACTTGAGCACCGCACCTGGCTGCCTCATTTCATTTTTATAAAAGCTAGAATTATTTTCATTTTCAGAAAAAAAAAAACAAAACAAAACTTGAGATCAGATTTCTTCCTTCCTTTCTCATTGAAATAACATACATGGTAACGTCACACGGCTTGTGTCAAACTCTGACTTTGTCTTAATTTCTTTTTTTTTTTTTTTTTTGAGTTGGAGTCTCAGTCTGTCACCCAGACTGGAGTGCAGTGGCCGCTCCCGGCCACCGCAGCCTCGACCTGCTGGGCTCCGGCGATCCTTCCGCCTCAGCCTTCCAAGTAGCCGGAACTACAGGCGCGTGCTACCACGCCCGGCT
>CAUYQG010080931.1:0-50771 GCA_963574415.1 Tarsius wallacei | reverse complement strand
ATTTAAAATATTCTTAAAGAATTGACTAGAGCATACATTGTTGACTGCATAAAACACATGGCCGCCCCTCCTCCTGTCTGCCTCTGGGCTGACCCATTACCCACCATCAATGCAGGGTATGCTCTGGCCCCATGAGCTCGGGGATGGGGAGGCCTGGCCATCCTGGTAGTGCTCTGCAAAGCACTCTCATATGCAAGGCCTCCCCCAAACGTCATGACAGTCCCTGTGATCCTTCCATGTGGGTAGAGGAAAGCTATCTGCTCAGGACCCCAGGGCTTTGACTCTGAGCTCTGAGCACACACCTTCTTCTAAATGAAAGTTCAAATGCCCCTTCCCCCAGAAAGGTACAATCAATGTGGCCCTTGGACAACAGAAATGGATTTGTCTAATGAAGAAGAAATGTCACGATCTGACAATACCTTGTCATGCTATGACTAAGACCAGCCTGCTCAAACTCAAGTAGGACCCGCAGAAATAGAAACAGAGAGAAGGAACCAAAGGGTGGACAGCATGGCATGGCAGACACTGCCCTGGCTCCACATGAGGAACAGTCTCCAATGGGAGCTGGGACTGTCAGCAGGAGGGAGCCCAGGGCTGGCACAGGTCACTGTGGGACCCCCAGGGCCCAGCATGGACAATCTTCTTAATGGCACTTCAACCCGCAAGGGTTAAACAGAAAACAAAACATCAGTCCAGTGACTCCAGCAGCTATAGACTCTTTAAGGGCAAAGTATCAGAACAAGGAGCAACCTGAATGGCTGGCCACACCTGCTACCACACTACGGGACTTCTAGGACCGGCAATTAGCTGGGCACATGAAAGGGCCTCGGCCTCTGCTTTCTTGGGGCACTGCCCCACTGTGCACATGCCCGTGTGTTACTTTTCTGCGTGTATATGCAAATTCACAGATGTGTATTTGCATGGAAAACTCAAGAGAGGACCAGTAGCCAAAGGTTAATGTGGTCGTCGTGGGGAAGACAACATGATGATTTCTTTTTGACTTATCCATATTTTCTAATCTTTTCAAAATAAACATGTATTAGCTAAATACTAAAAACAAATTTTTAAAGTAATAAAAGCGGAGGGCCTACCCCGGGACAAGGGGCAGCTTAGCTGCTGGTGTGGCCTGCGGGTTTTCCATGCTGGACCCTCGTTATCCAGCCGGGCAGCTGTTGTGACAGTGTCCCAACCCAGAGCGGGAGCTCTGTTTATGGGGGTGGGAGGGTGCCCTGTGCTGTAGGACATTGCCAGTGCTGCAGGTGGAGCGTCCAGCTTCCACCCTTACCCCAACCTCTCTCCTCCAGCAAATGGGGCATGAGGTCCAGGCCCTTCTGACGGGCAATGCAGCAGGTGTTTGTTCATTCACTGGGTGACCACAAGGGGAGGGTCGCTGCATGCTGGGCACTGCTCCAGGCACTGGGGACACCCAGTACACAGCTCCGCAAGGGTATACGTGTATGAGTGTGTGTGGAGGTAGGTATCGAGCAACAGGCAGAGAAATAAACAAGAAAAGAGACAGTATTTATTACAACACAGAGAAATATAACCGAGCCATGGGACACTGGCAACCACAGGCTTCCCCTTCAAAATCTGAGCCATGGGCAATATAGGTTGTAGGGCAACTGAAACATGGCAAGTCCCAGCTGAGATGTGCTGTCCCTGTTGGACACACTCTGAATTTTGAATACTTGGCACAAACAAGATATGTCATATATATATAATAATTCCTAATGTCATATGTATACTAACTCATAATGTTTTATGTGTGTGTGTATATATGTGTGTGTGTGTGTATATGTATATGTGTGTGTATATATATCTTTTTTTTTTGAGTTTGTTGCCCAGGCTGGAGTGCAGTGACAGGACCATGGCTTACTGCAGCCTTGACCTCCTGGGTTCAGGTGATCCTACCACTTCAGCTTCCTGAGTAGCTGAGATTACAGGGATACACCACCACATTCAGTTAATTTAATGATTTTTTTTTTTTTTTTTTTGGTGGAATCGAGGTTTCACTATGTTGCCTAGGCTGCTCTTGAATTCCTGGGCTTAAGCAATCCTCTCACTTCAGCCTCCCAAAGTGCTGGGATTATAGGCGTGAGCCACTACACCTGGCAAATATTTCTTTAAATAATTTTTAAATCGATTACAGGTTCAAATGATAATATTTTAGATGTGCTGGGTTAAATAGAGTATTTTATTAAAGTCAATCACACCCTGTTTTTGTTTTGATTTGACATTTCCACATGGCTGGCATTACATTCTAACTGGATGACGGCACACTCTAAGGAATATTGCCTTACCTTCCTCCGCCTGCTCCCAGGCCAGTGTCTGCCAGCAGCACTGACCAGTGCTTCCCTCACCTGGACACTCTGTGCAGAGAAGGTACTAGAAGGCTCCCCAGGCAGCAGGAAGGACTGTGAGCTCGCAGTGGCAGAACTCGTCAACACCTGCTCCTCAGCACAGCAGAGAGCACACAGAGGTCTGCTTAAAACTACTCAAGTCGGAAGTTTACAAATTGCCAACATGCAAAGATGAATACATTAATCAAGATGGGGCTAAAAGGGCCCATTTGCCTACTCTTATTCTTTTCTTCCCTGAACTGAGAAAAATGAAACAGGAGCCACCATGTTGACATACAAGACAGGCAGCAGGGTTAATTGGTTTAATTCACTTTCCCATCCGCCTTCAGATGCTCAATTTGTATGGCTTGGCAAGAAAGTCTAACCACTGAAGGGCTGTGAAGGGCCCGGCCGTCTGTGGAAAGGAGGCCCTGGTGCCACCTGAGGAGACCTCTAGGACACTTGGGGTCTGAGGACCAGGGCAGCAGTGTGAAGTTTCCTTGCAGACGGGTCCTCAGGGCATTTCTCTCAACTCCTTAGTCTTTAAGATGAGGAAACCGAGGTGTGGAGAGGCTGGACAACTTGCCCAGAGGGGGCAGGTCAGAGCACAGGTGGACCAGAACCCAGCTCTCTGCATGCTGTCCCTGGAGGTTGAGTCCCTAGTCTGTGAGGTTGGGACTGAGAGAGGAGGCACCTCCAAGCTGAAAGAGCAGTGACAGAGCTGCACTACTGCAAACAAAGGGCTCCAGGAACTCACCATGTTGTTTCATTGTCATCTTGACTGTTGTGCTCTATCTGTGGGCTCTGGACAAGTTGCTGGCACCTCCTCAGAGGTGACAGAAGAGTCCCTTCACAGGTTGCTGTGAGGGCTAAGTGGGTAGACCACATGTTGGTGTGGGGCTAGCACACAAGGGTCATTCCTCCGCTTCTGCTGCGTTCTCTCCACAAGCATGCCCTAGCAATCATGAGCCGTTGCACAACCACAGGAGGCAAAAGTCACACTTTACAGGGCAGACACGAAGGCTGGGAGGGGCTAAGGCTGGAACCAGAACAAAGGACCTGCTTGTGCCCGGATTCACTAAGCCTCTGCCTGTCTGAGGCCTCTCCCTGTCTCACACCCTCCCCTCACTGTCTGCCCATTTCCCGATCTGAGAGCAGTCTCCACAGACCACACACTATGGAGGTCGGGGGTCATGGTTCCTACCCAAACCCCCGGGGCCTTCTGACAGACGACGGAGGGATGGATGGGCCATTTGTATTCCTCCCATGCAGGATCTGCTGGGGCTTGAATCCATATTCAACATAAAATATCTGCTCTTGTTAAGAACATGTGTAAAATGAAAGAAAAAGAGTGGCTGAGATTAAATTATACCAAAAAGAGCTTGATTCTGTCAGTGTAGACCACCAGGGAGAAGCCTGGTGAACTTCAGGTTGCACGAGACCCCTAGACCCCCGGCCTATTGTGTTGTGAAATTCCTTATTCAATATTGATTCAACATTAGGAAATGAGGGCAGAGGCTGCGATTGCTTTTGTTAAGCTCTGGCCTAGCTATGTTTCCACTGAGCTATAGCCGGGCCATGCTTCTCTTTAAGTTCTGGCCCCTTCCCCAATCTGGGGGAGGTGGATCCCCCTTTTCTCTTTCTCTCCAATCTATTTTCTAAATAAATTATATTTTCCTATCTATAAAAAAAAAGGAAATAAGGGCAGAAAACCCTCAGTGGCCAAGGAACAGCCATGCTCAGCAGCTAGGGCAGTGGGGACCCAGCACCCCAAAACATAAGCTGCTGCTGAGGCACAGTCCCCCCTCTTTCTCCACTCAGGCTTGGACCCTCCATGGAAACACCAAGACCCCCCCGGGGAGCTCAACCTGACATCCCCAGGTCCTGCCAGCACTGCACGGGACAGAGCTGAGGTTGGCCTCCATTCTTAAGAGAACCCCTTGGACCTGGATCTTGGCTAATCAGGACTACCCTAAACATTCACACACGAGTGCCCTCAAATCAACTCCTTAACAAGACCCATGCTCAAATACACTAGTCTTGTCAAACAGGATTTCAATCTAGTACCAAGGCATCGCAGGGTCTGTGTCTGAGGGCGCAGATGGACTATACTGCTTTTCCTGTTACAAAGCCTCATGAGAGGACTCTGACTCTACTGCATACTCTCCATGTCACTGAACTTTCTGAGGACAGGCTGGTTTTGCCTCACCCTCAGTGCAGCCTGTGGAAGACTTGGGCTAGGCTGAAATCGGCTCAGACCTCCACACAGAGGCATCTAGGAGAACAGGATGAACTCCGTTACTTGGTATGGTTGTGGCTGCTTCATAAAGGAAAAGCAAGAATCACTCAAAAGAAGTAAGGCCATCTTCTTGAAGTGGCCCTGGGCTGTCATTGACCTAATGACAAGCTTTGGTGCTGATGATGCATGGTTACCCTGGGAAAGGGATCCAAGGGACTCTTCATCGACTGCTCATGAGCTCTGTGTTCAGTGGGACAAGTATGTGTATGAGGAAAAGCCCCTGTATGTGTCAGGACTGGTGTAGCAGCAAGGCTGCCATTTTAGGGCCAGGAGGGTCTTGAGATCCAGATTCTATAAACCCTGACCATGTGCAGGTATCAGGGGCGCTGCGCCCCTCCCTGCAGGAGCACGTGCAGGTTGGCAAGCTCCTGTGGTTGGCCCGTGGGCTCCTCTCCACGGCCCTTTCCTCCTCCTCTCTGGTCTCTCTGGGCTGTTTCAGACTCCCATAGTGATATGGGCTGTTCCTTTCCTGTGGCCAACCTCACCTTCTTTTCTTCTGTGTAATTCCAACTCATCCTTTAAGACTTGGTACGAAGTTAGCCACATATACTGACCCTACCACCTTCAGACGAGGATGGCCTCAACCTGGATCCTGCACTTTGGAGGACCCTGCCTGCCACCAATACTGAAACCAGAGACCTTTGATTTCAGTCTCTAACAAACATTTTTTAAAGGTTCAGAGACTGACTGTGAGCAGGAATTATGGGGGAAAGGTGAATAAGACAAATGGGCCCCAGACAAGACACACGAGTACAGGTGTGGAGAGGGGAACTGTGGCCTCTACCCTGGATACCAGAGAAAGATGTTCCCCAAAGCCCTCAGATGACCACAGTGCTTCTGTGCCTCTGTCTCAGCGGGGCAGCTGGGGAGGTGCTTATTGGAAACGAGAAGCTCAGCGGAGGGGAATCTGCCCACCCTGGCTCACTGGGGAACCTGCCCAGGCCCACCTCCACCCAGCCTGTCTCCTTTGGTCTCCAGGCTAAAAGGACATTACTGGGGATCAGGGTCAGGGCCTCAGCATGAGCATGGTATGAGTTATAATTCTCAAATATTCAGACACATGGTCCATCGGCTTGAACTCCTGCTCTCAGGGAGGGCCTGCATACCAAGACCATGAGAAAGACCCTACAGTGGGTCTGTAATCCCACCTCTAGGAATCTGACTGGAGAATATTTCTGAGGTTTGGGTAAAGACTAATGTAGAAAGGTGCTCATTAGTACCTTGCTGTTGACAGCCAAAGGAAAGAAAACCTCAGCTGCCTCAGAGCAAACGGCTAAATGCATGCTGGTGTATGCAGAATGTTTAGTAGGTAGTACTGGGAGAACTGAGAGTCATTTGAGAAAAGATGGAACTGGATCTCTAGCTCATTCCATACACCATGGTAAACTCCAGTGGATCCAAGATCTAATGCAAAAGAGAAAACATGCTGGTCCTAAGGGAAACCATGGCTGAGTTCTTTCATAACTCAGAAATACAGAAAGTCTTTTAAATTATGACTCTAAGTTCAGAAGTAATAAAAGATTGATAAGTTCAACACATAAACATTTTTAAAACCTTTCAAATAAAAAATAATAATATGTGCTGTGTGTGTATATAAATACAGAAAGATCTATGGGAAAGATCAGCTATCAAAAAGGAGATCCGAGGAACACCTGGGGGAGCTCAAAGCACCCCTGGGTCTCAGATGTGCTAGAAAACTGGAGGTCATTCCACTAAGTGTGTCCATGGTCACGTGCTTGTGTAAAAGGCCCTTTCCCTAGGAGCTGCCCAGTTAGTGCACGGGGGTGAAGGTGCTGATCTCCGTAGCTCACTTCCAAAGAGTCACCCCAAAACTCAACCCTTGTTATGGATCATCAGTGAGTATGGCAAATGCTGCCAGTTGTTAAATCTAGATGGTTGTCATTGAACTATGCTTTCTACTTTTCTGAATTTTACATATTTTCATAGTAAAATGTCAGGGGGAAAAAGGCCAATTCTGTTCATGTCTGTGAAAGATATTTTGGCACATTCATATGATGGGATGTTTCTTTATTTACTAGTTAAGAAGTATGTTGCTGAAAAATGTGAGGATACTGGAAACCCCTTGGAGTGTAATGGCTAGCAGGATGATGAGTGAGCAGCTACACAGGAGGCATGATGCCCACTGCATCATGAGACACACACAGCAGCACAGTGGCAGGAGATGGACTACTACTCCACAGCAGTCAGTCTGGGGGTAGAAACAGCAGTCCTCTATTTCTCTTCTTTAAGATTCTGTTTTCCAAACATTTTTTTGCAATGGGACATACAGAAAACATTATTTCAATTTTTAAAAGACAAACCAGCTACCATCTCCTAGAAGCTTCCCTGGCAGCACTCCCCTCCCTAGCAGGGCTAGACGATTTCTCCATAGTCACCTCATGTCCCCAGGCCTGAGCTAAAAGGAGGGAACTGACCAGTATGTGGAGGGACAGGCTGGCTCCCTTTCTTTCCAGCACTCTGGAAACCACAGGTTTCCTAGAACTGAAAAAAGGCCCAGGGAACAGCCAAGGCCCGTAGGGTCCATCCTCAAAGAAAGAAGGGCATGAAGTCTGGCCAGGATGCTCTTGGGGCTGTACTGGACCCACAGTCCATGGGAGTCCTGTAGGAGGGGAAGGCATGAGATCCTGGGGGCTTCTTGCTTGGGATCTCATGCCCCTTCTCATGATTTTCTGGTGGGGACACCCTTTCCCTTTGCAATCTCAGTCCCCATGGCCTGGCTGTGTCAGGTGTGGGGACTTGAAAGAACCAAGAAGAGAACAGGTTAAGATGTAAATGGTTAACAGATTCAGATTTCGGACATTTCAAAATGGTGACATAATGTTAAGGCTCCGGTGAAAATCTCCATATTTTGATACTTAAAACCAGCATGTGATCCAAAGAGGGGAGGTGGAGAGGACAGGGCAGGAGAAGGCACAGACCTGGGAGACCTCTCAGCTGGCAGGAGACCTCCAAGCCTGGCAGCTCAGGGCTGCAGACGGCAACAACTCCCTGGCTGCCTCTAGGTAACCTACACTTGCTGACCAAGAAGAAGACTCTCTCCTCTCAGGCAGACAGCTGTGTGATTCTTTGGGGATGGTGGGGCCTGGCCCTGGAGACCCCAGCTGCACAGCTCTGCCAGCAAGGGCTCCTCTTACCAGCGAATGCAAGGAAAGAAGTCCTTTCAACATTCCACTGCCGGGGACAGGAACCAAGGACCCTGCTGGTGTTCCCACTCAGCTTCCTGATGCTTGCTCGAGCCTCAGCACGGACACTTGTGTCCCTAATCAGGCACCTCGGTTGTACTCATGGAGGCTTGAAGCACTTCCTCTCCACATCAGACTCCCAGCACTAAGTGTGTCAGCTGAGGAACATAATCCAGGTTTTTTGAAGCTATGGAAAATGAGAAATATCAGGTGGCCATCCCTTAGCCTGGGAGGCTGTGTGCTCTGTGTATGTGTAAGAGTCATGTGTGTGTGGTGTTGTATGTTTGTGGTATATATGCATTGTGTGCTCTTGAATTGTTTGTGTGTGTGGCATGTGTATAGCACGTGTGGTATGTGTATGTTATATGTGTGAGGTGTAGTATGTGTGTGGTATGTGTGGAAAGTATATGTATATAAGGTGTGTGTGTTAGATATGTGTGTGGTGTGTGTGCTAGTACATGGTGTATATGGTGTGTGTGCTATGTGGTGGGAGAGTTTAGTGTGGGGAAGGGACCTGAGGCTGCCCCATCTCCTTTCTGGATGAAGGTCTTGCCTTGAGGTGATTGTGCAAGGCAGGGAGGAACAGACACCTAAGATGCTGTCTTTCCTGGGGACCCTGGGCTCCTCTGCCCCATTCCACCCATAGGACAGGCAACCTGGCCTAGGAAACGATCTGTGTGATGTGTCCTTTGTGGGTGGTCCTAAGCAGTGGCTGGCAGAGGCCCTCGTGCTGGGGTTGGGAAGGTGGGCTCTCCACCCTCTTTTCCACACACAGGAATGGGGAGGGAGCGGGCAGGAGCTGTGTAGAGGGCTGGCTGGGATTGTGTGTTAAAAACCCACTGGGGGCTGTGCGGCTTCTCAGATGGGAAGGAGGGGGTGGTCCCTGCCCCAGCTGCCACCTATCTCTGCCTTCATCTCATCTCTACCTTTTCTTTTCTCCTAACAAGGGGTTTCCTATTCTGAGCCAAGACAAATGAAAATGATTTCTCTTTTCACAGCAAATAATTATCTCTTTACAAACTCTTTTATCCTGGGATTTTTTTCTTAAACGTTTTGTTGCAGCATTCTACGTGTCTGAAAAAGTCTGCAGCACTGATTTCTTTAAGTTTCTAATAATGCCAACAACAGCAAACTTTGAGTCTAGGTTGTGGATATGCTGAACACCAGGTCAGGAGGAACTAGGGGTGCAAAACCTACCTGACTCAGAGTCTCAGCCTCGATTCTCAGAGCTGCAGCCTCCTAGGAAAGCCCTGGTGCTGGATGAAATGCTGCCCTGACAGAGGTGGGGTGCACAGTGCAAGAGTAAGGGTTGAAGGGTGTAGGGGTATAGGAGTGAAGGTAGAGGGTACAGGGGTGGGGGTGGAGGGTAAAGGGTGGGGCGCAGGGGTAGAGGGTGCAGGGGTGGGATTCAGGGTAGGTATGGGGTACAGGAGGTGAGGTGCAAGGGTAAGGGTGGAGGGTATAAGGGTGAAGTGTAGGAGAGGGGTGCAGGGGTGGGGCATGCAAGGGTCGGGAAGAGTACAGGGTGTGGGTACAGGTGGTGTGCAGGGCTGAGGATGGAAGTGCAAGGGTGTGGGTGTGGGTGAGGGTACAGGGGTGAGGTTGGAGGTACAAGGGTATTGGTGGGATACAGGGGTGGAGTTATAGGTGCAGGGGTGTGGGTGAAGGCACAGGGATGGGGTTGGAGGCGCAGGGGTGTGAATGGGGTAGAGGTGCAGGGATGGAGGTAGAGGTGCAGGAGGGGGGTGCAGAGGTAGGGGTGGAGGTGCAGGGGTGGGGTAGGAGATGCAGAAACCATACACAAGTGTGTGCATGTGGGAACAAGTGTTTTCTGTGAGAAGTCAACTTTGACCAGCTTCTCCAGGGTCACTCATCACACTCTATGGCATTAGGCACCAGTCATAGACATGGACGGGGCCACAGAGGTCCTGGTAAGAAAACTGCTTATGAAAAGTTCATCCTTATTTATCTTATTTTTAACCTTTCTATCACATTCAGTGAGTGCCCTTTTAACCAGAAGATCAAAGAATACAGAACACAGCCTGATACACAGAAGACATGAAAGTAACTACACACAAAAGGTCAGGCTGCGCCCGGCCCACACTGCTCCCTCTGAAGGTTGTGAGCTGGCCTGAGTCCTGTCCTGTCTTGTGTAAAGGCAATAGCAGATCGGGGAACAGCCTCAGTGCCCTAGAGGAGAGACTTCCTTTGCTGTCTGAAGTGTGAGGGCTGTGCTGTGATGTCCTTCAAGCGTCACACTTCCTCACTGGCCCTAATGCCTTTGAGTGGTGCAGCCTGACGCCACAATTTGACTTGATATGGCCACTGATCCACGGTGACCAGGGTCCCTGGGGCCACTTCTTGCTTCTCTCTATCCCTTACTTCCCCTCCCAGACCATCCCAGGAGCCCAGTGTATAGGCTCTGACAGCTGATTTCTTTGACAATCCAGTTATTAGTTTGAAAATCTTGTCAAGTTCTGGACCAAACCAAGGCTAAAAATAGAAAGACAGTGACAGCCATCCGGGACAGGGCGGTAGCTGCCGGAGCTGGCAGACTCATCGGGCTGACAGCCCTTGGAAGGTGACACCTCAATACATTTGCCTTCTGAGGAGCCTCTGATGGTATAGGGACATATGCTGTCCTTGTAATTAATTTCATTTTTTCCCCCAAAAAGAGGAATCCTAAAGAGAAAAACACCTTTCTGTACTGAAAACATGAGCACGGCATGGAGCGTGCCAGCTGTGTTCCCATTCCGTTTCATCTCTGGGCACACGGCTGAGAGCCTTCTGATCAACACACAGAGGATACTTCAAATCCTAGCACAGCAATTAGTCTGTTTCATCCCATGAAGGCGTCCTGCTTTGTGGTATTTGGGGACGAGATGCTGTGGTCACATCATCCCTAGAGGCACCACTTGAGAAGGGCCTGTGAGCTGTCGGGAAGGACGCCCACTCCTACAAGCGGCGTCCAGGGTACATGCGCTTATCTACAAGGTAGCAGAGAGGCATCCTCACACAGCGAGCCCAAGTGAAAGCACCACAGAAGGCTGGAGACTGCCAGGCTGCTCTTGCTACTAATTCTAGAGAAGTTATAAGGAAGGGGCTACCGACAGGAACAGGGCGGGGAAGCGTGGCCACTGTGGGTTGTGTTTCTGGTGTCCTGGACTCTGGACATGTGTCCCAGAGCAGTGGCCATCACTCCCTGCCTAACGGGACTGCAGTCCAAACCCAGACAGCTCTGGACACGCTTCCCGCAGACAGCAGCAGCTCCCAGTCACGGAGCAAGTTGAAGATACAGGAACAGAGGGGCTCACACAGGTTTCCCAGCTTCTCAAGGGCTTCAAGGAGCTGGCCCTGCACCTGGCTGGGCTCTGTGCCAGGACAGACAATGTCTGCATATTGAGAGGCCCATGCTAGGGTCTCAAATACTTAAGGGAGGTCAGAGAATTGTGGTCAGAGAGTAGTAATTTCAGAGGTGAGGCATTTCCAGCCCATGACAACTGTATGTGACACAAGCTAAGCCAGATAGATGAAGCGAATTCAAGACAAGGATATCAAGACACTGCACTCAGAAGGTTAGATGATTGCTTGCATGGGCCCAGAATCACTTGGCATGATGGCAGGTCCGACAGACAACAGAACACCAGAGCAGCTCTCAAAGTGCAAAGAGTGCCAGCAGGTGGGCTGGTAGAAAGAGTGACCAGGGGGCACACTGGACAGCCAATGCTTCAGGGGCTTGCTAGTTCTTCAATATGAAGGAGTCATGGTCTGGAGATGGTGCTGGGGGCCAAGGAGAACCTGGAGCCCCCTGTTCCTACTGGTCACATGGCCCCTCTCTGCTCTTTTCACACCTTCTTCCTGGCCCTTTTCACCTACCCATAGTCATACCTACTCACACCTATACTTACCACCTAGGTATCCTACCATCTACTCATTCTCCCATGCCAACAGACCCAAAGGTGGCTTTTGACCATCAGACCCATGGGTCCAGTCTGGTTCCACAAAGACCTCCTACAAATGCTGCCCACTCCCATGTGGGACTCACTGTCATCTAGGTCAAGCTGCACTTGCCCCTGCAGGGCTCACCTTGATCAGCCAATTATCTAATACACAAACCCAGCAGCCATCTTGCTTTCCTTCTCCTTCTTCTCTGTCCTTGCCCTGTTCCCATCGCCACCCCTGCCATGTTCAACCGATCACCAGACGCTTTTGGTCCTAAACACACCTCCTAAACACCCTTTAAACTCACTCACTTCCTTCCTGGCTCTCTACTGGTTGGCCTTTGTCACCTTTCTCTTGGATGATGGCCAAAGTCCTTCCCTTGTCCCCTATCTGCATGGCAGTCAGAAGTCTATCTCCTACTTCTATCTTCCTGGCACCCACCACCCTCAGCCAGACAGAGCTTCCTTTTGACTTTTCTGCCTGCAAGTTCTCTGGCCTCTAGGTTACCACATATGTGGTTTTCTCTGCCTAGAGTATCATGTCAGGGACTGCCAAGTGCCACTCAACAGCCTTCAGCCACATTACCCCTTTTCCTAAGGAAAAACCCCAATTTTCTTCATGTAGGCATAAGCCTAACTAAAATATTGTGTTTTCTAAACTCCTTTGTAGTCAGATGTGGTCATATGACTCAGTTCTGGCACAGGAGGAGTATTTGGAAGCACTGGGTAGAATTCAAGAAAAGCTAATAAAGGGAGCTGTCTTGGCAGAGAAAGGTTCTTTTTTATCCTTTTGTCACCAGCCTGGAGAATGAATGTGGTCACAGAAGTCTCAGCAGCCATCTTAGGCCATGAGATGTCTGAGAATGGAAGCCACACATGGCAGGGAAGAAAGCTAGGAGCCTGGGTTCCTGAAAATACAACGAGGCTGTATACCAACCTGAATTGCCTGCCTCTGGCTTTCTTCAATGTTAGAATGAAAAATGCTGTCATTTTTTTTTCTTTTCTTGCTATATTCAGTCAGATCTAGTCTGACTTAGCCCAAGTGCCTTTCTCTCATGGCTAACCCGTCTCCAGCAAGCTTCCCAGGACCCACCCATGCATCTCCCCTGAGAGGATCACAGAAACCTGGGCCCCAGCCCTAGCTTTGCTGTGCAGCCTTGGCCAAACACTTTCTCTCACTGGGCCCAATGCCTTGATCTGTAAAATGGGGGAAATGCCACCTTCTTCACTGTGAGAGTTAAAAGAGAAGATAAATATGAGTGGGCCAAGCGCATTCAGCAAACGCTAACTTCATTTTGTAAGCAAGGATAACCACCATGGTGGTCAAAAGAGTGCTTTGTAGATTTGAAGGCAAAACTGGGAGACCTTCATTAGGTCTCCCTAGTGACCTGGGGGGCTGTGGTGGGCCACAAGTTCTTGTGTATGTGCCCAAGAGGGCTGAGATGCTACAACTCGCTGAGGATACCCATTGGTGAGGGGTAGAGGAGGAATCTACCTTGGGCCTTAGATTCCAAGCCATCTCCCATCTGGCACAGTGTCATCAAGGGCCAGGGTGCAACCCCATGGAAGATTGTGGTGGTTCTCTCACGCCAGGAAGAGGAATCCACCACACTGACCTGGTCTGGATTTAGAACACACAGTTTTGAGTAAATGAAAGAGATAACTTTGTATTGGTCAATGCACCTGACCACAAAAGGCCTGCCTTCCTAATACTAGTAACAATCTATCCCAGAGCACTATAAAGCATGTAAACCAGGAAGAGATTGGTCTTTTGCACGAAAAAGAAACACTGAAGCAGTAGGACTGATTTCTAGTCAGATAAATGCAGGAGAGCAGCGTGAGGTCCAGCCTGCTGGTCACCTCCCAGAGGAACTCTGAGCAGGGGCTGCCATTCCAGCAGAGAGCAAGGCTCAGACTTCAGCCCATACATGCCCTTGCATACATGCACAGCAACCCCAGGGTGAGCATTCCTATCACTGCCCTGTACAGTGAGGAATCTGGGATCCCAGAGGTGATGTCGCTGGCCCGGAGCCAAACAGTCTGAAAACCATGGAGCAGGACCTAAGCCCAGGCCATCAGAAAAGCTTGTGTACTGAGCACCCTGCTACCATGTCCACACCTTGAAGGGATAGGGCTAACACCAGCTAGGTGGTGACACTGCTTTTCCCTTTTGCAAGTGCCCAGGGTTCAGAATGACGCTGATGGGCCTGTATGGTGGTTTTCTGCCCCTTGCTCACTCAGGGGTCCTCTTCAGCCCCAGGGCAGGGGCACCTTCTAGGTGAGTAGGCCATCAGTGACCACAGAGGTCCGCAAGGTCTCCAGGGGCATCACCTCACAGGATCTCCCCAAGCCCAGGAGCCAGCACAGCTGGGCACTGGCTTCCCAGATCCCAGCTGGGAGACAGGCCATGCTCCACGAAGTGGCCCCACAAGAAGGCCCCCACCAGAAGGGGCATGAGGGAGCCAGAGCCTTTCCAGACAATAGAGTAAACTCTGAAGACTACATTTAAATATGTGGTAATATTGACTTTCAGCAAGTTGATTTCATAGATTCACTAGCTAAATGATATTTTTCCTTGTAATATACATGTGAAAATTATTAAATTTCCTGAGTTGCTCAAGTCTGTGTTCTCACATTGATTTTTCTGCTGCCTGAGAAGCCAGGAAGAGACACACAGTGTGGCTCAGCTCTAGAAAGGTCAGTGTCGGTGTTAGCATATGCTGGGAAGCCGTCAACCTGCCTCATCCGGGAGCATGGTGAGTGTGCACAAACTCACTCAGCTGACAAGCACTGGAGGGCGCCTAGCATCACTCAGAAATCACCCCCAAGCCTTTAATGGTGTATTTAAAACAACAGCCTCAGGAGGCTCTAGGCCCTCACGGTTGGGCCAGTCATGAGGAATCTGTGTGAATCAAACAAGTACTTTGGTCCCTTTTCTTTAATGGGAAAGGGGATTGCTCCCCCATGTTGCACACAGTCCCCTCACAGGCTGTAGGAAGTAAGATGACCCCCTGTGTGGCCACTTGTGACACTTCCTACACATTGTGGGACTGTGGCAGAATGCCACATCCCCTCTAAGCCTTAGTTCCCTCAGCATCGCAGTGGGAAGAACAAGGCCGTCTGCCTCGCGGGGAATCTGACGTAGAAGCAAAAGGCCTTTGTAGCAGCCAAGCAACGGCACACACATACCACGTGGCCACCCCCTTCTCTGGCATCCATCAAGTTCCCAAGGAAGGAAGAGAATCAACCTCCCATTCAGCAGGTGGGGAGGGGCCAGTCTCCTGCCACCTGGTCCCAAAGGAGGGGTGCATGCACGGGAGCCCTGTGGGGGCAGGGGATGGTACTGGTTGGAGGAGGTGGGGCATGTAGTGACCCAGAGAGAAAGGCCTGGTTCAGAAGAGGTTGGCGAGGCTAGACCTGGGCCTGGAGGCCAGTGCTGAAGCTCACCCACCTGTGCCGAGTCAGCCCGGGGGGTGGGGGGGGGGGGGGGAGGCGCAGGGAACGGACTGGCCCACGTGCCTGTTGAATAAATGAGCAGGTAGGAAATGAGCTAGCCCATAAGGAGACAGCTTGGTGAGGAGTCCCAAGTAACCCAGGTGCAGAGGCAGCTCAGCAGAAGGGCAGAGGCACAGTGAACCCTGGCAAACCCAGTGACCCAGAATAAATCAGGTGCAGGTGGCTCGAGGGCCACTCCGAGTGGAAATAGGACGTCCACAGAGCAGACTGGAGTGCAGGATGAAACCTGGGCTGCATGTTTATCAACTTCTGAGATGCTGAAAAGATGGACTCAGGGAGGTTTTAGAAGCTAGAGGAGACCACCCCTCATGCAAGTTCAACTAAGAGGGTGCCCAGACTCCTCAGAATCCTTCCAGGCCTAACTGGGCCACTCATTTGGGTGTGACAGTGCCTCAGCCACTGCTGCTGTTGCTGCTGTTGATCTCGGTCATTTATGGCGTGCCTACTCTGTGCCCTGCACCACATGAGGCCCTTACTGACCCTCTCCTCATTTATTTTAATGACAGGCTTGCAGAAATGTATTTCATCCATACTACAGATGAGAACACTAAGACCAGAGAGGTTAATCCCAGGTGGTGGCCTGTGTGCTCTTGTGCGCACAGGCCCAGCCCTCACTGCCCTGAGGAGCCAGTGCTATGGGGTTTCTGCTGTGGCCACCGTGGAAGAGGGGCCTCACCCTGAAAGAGTTCATTTGAGGTTGGTGAGAGCATTCACACTCCCAATGGGCCAGAGATGGGAGCTGTACCACAGGGCATGAGGCACTCCTTTATCTCGGAGGTTATGATCACCTGGGGTCCTGAATAAGCAAGTTATATGGCCAGAAAACCTTTCCAGGAAGTCATCAAATCCTCAAAAGAACCAATGCCCAAAAGCTCAAGAGCCCCAGCCACACAGACTTTCCAGCTGCTTCAGCTCCAACATCACCCCTTTCTTCCGGAAGCTTTCTCTTTGACCTTCTACCATGTATACCTCCGGCAGCCCCGCCAGTTCTGCTTTCGTTTCGGCCTCTGCAGGCTCCTGGGGCAAGGTTGGAGGGCCTCATTCACCCAAATGAGTGGCCCAGTTAGGCCTGGAAGGATTCTGAGGAGTCTGGGCACCCTCTTGGTTGAACTTGCATGAGGGGTGGTCTCCTCCAGCTTCTAAAACCTCCCTGAATCCATCTTTTCAGCATCTCAGAAGTTGATAAATATGCAGCCCAGGTTTCATCCTGCACTCCAGTCTGCTCTGTGGACATCCTATTTCCACTCAGAGTGGCCCTCGAGCCCCCTTCCCCACCAGCCATCTCAGTGAACGATGCACCACAAAGCTGCCCACATGGGTGGTAGAGCAGCCTCTGTGTGTGGTGGCAGCATTCTGTATATACTGAAGAGCATTTTCTTCTAAAGAATTAACAATGCAGCCAAGTGCAGGGATAAATACTATGTGGCATTCTGTTAAACTCTAGTTACGTTTCTATTTTTAGAAGTTTTTGAAAGCCATTTGAGGGTAATAAATGGAGGTCACACTCTACACCATGGAGCAGATATGCAATGCTCGTGAGTTTGTGCCAACATGGGCCAAGCCTTGAACCACCTCTCCCAGGTAGAGCCTTACCACAGACATGCCACTGGACACATCTGTTACCACGGCCCTGTCTGTAGTCCTCAAAAGAAGGCTTCTCAAAGCCATGTGACACTGCCTCCAGGGGACTGGACCAGCAATGGGCACTAATCTTCAGTCAGTCAGTCAGTGACAAACGTGATCCTCATTCTTGCTGCCTGAGAACCTGCATACACAGGAAGCCGTGGCCGGGCCAGAAGGAAAGCCAGGAGGTGGCTGGGCTGGGTCGAGTCCCTGCTGAATGAGTAGGCTAGAGGGAGGGAAAGGATGCTTGGGAAAGGGACCTTAGGGAGAGGGATCACTGGGAGAGGGACTCCAAGGAGAGAGACCTTGGGAGACAATGAGGGAATCTAGGAGGAGGACCTGGGGAGAGGGACTCAGGGAGAGGGATCCCAAGGAAAAAGGCCCTGGGGAGAGAGACCCTGGGAGAGGGCCCCTGGGGAGGGACCTCAGAAGAGAAAGCCCCAGGAAAGTGACCCATGAGCAAGGGAGGCTGGGAGAAGGATCCCCGGAAGGACCTCAGAAAGAGGGACCCCAAGAAGAGAGACCCAAGCAGAGGTACCTGGAGAAGTCTCCCCGGCCTGGTCACAGTCCTGCTGGCTCTGTTCAGGCCTTCAGGACCCGCCCCACCCCAGAAACTCAAGCTACTCTGAGCGGGCATTTCTCTCAACCAAGATCACTAAACTATCTTATGCACATCTTCCTTTTTAAGATTTCTATTTTGTTTTTAATCCAACTGTTCTTTTCTCATGCCATATGGTCTCTCTCTCCTGCCTATATTTGTTTTTAAATCGCTTTTGGATTGTTCTGCCATTCCTCGTCCATTGGGTGCAAAGGTCACCTATGTTGGGAGTTGCTTCTCCTGTGACAGGTTTTCAGCAGCTGTTTGTCATTATGGCTGGAGCTCATCTTCAGGAGGGCACTTTTTCTATGGGAATCCCACCTGTCCAAGGATGCGGAGGCACCTCAGGATTCGTTTTTGTTTGTCTCTGTTGAGATGCTTGGCTTTCAACAGTTCAGACCAATTTGGCTTTTTGGATTTGAATCTGGCTTCCACCCCACACAGAGGGCTCCTTTGGGATCAAGGTTCTGTGGAAGCCTCTTCCCTGGCACCACCCCAGGAGGAAGGAGGATGCTGGCTGCAGTGTCAACCTGGGAGAGCTTCCTCAGCCCTCTCAGGAGCAGCAGAGCTTCACAGAGTGGACAGGGTGAAGGGTCCCAGCTTCATGCCAACCCCTTGGAGACCTCGGTTTCCCCTCCTTCCCCAGGTTGGGCTTCAGACCTCTATGCAGGTCCCACATCTCCATGGACCTGACTTCAGGCCTAGCTCAGGCCAGGCTCTGAGGCCTGTTTTCTTTCCTGGCCCCTGAGCACTACTTGAGTTGAGGGAGTGACATTCCAGCCAAGCTGTCTGTTGCTCTGCCCACTCCTGCCATTTAAAGACAGATTACAGGTGCCCTGCAGGGGGCACATGTCCAGCCCCGCCCCTTCCCACTGCATTACAACTACAGAAAACACAAAGTGCTCAGAGTGTTTGATGAATGCCAAGTGTTACAAGGAATGCAGAGTGCAGCCCTGTGGAAAACACTAGGGGGCATGTATGTCCAAGGCCTCTCTGAGAGCACTACATGTGACCCCCGGGTCCTCACTATGCCCCGAGAGGTGGGTTGAGGCCCACAGGTCACCTGGGAGTCCTGAGGGACTGCTATGTGTTGCATGCCAGGCACGCTGCCATATCTATTGAAGATCAAGCAAGAAAAATGTGCCCACTTGAGGCTTACAAATATATTATTAAAAGATAACCGTCCTCACAGAAACAGTTTTTAGAACAAAATACTTCTTACAGGGAGGGATATTTTATCTCTGACATTGTTTATGCTTGCAGTTCTTGGTTATAATAAAAGCAGACTGACTCAGTTGCTTCTGTGATAGTTGGCTCATGATGGACTGTGCCCACTGGTAGCCAGGTGCCCATGCCCATCCCCCTGGAGTCCAGGCTCTGCCTCCTGCGTCCTTACTGACTCCATCTGGGCCGCCCAGCTCCCTGCCTTTCCCTCCTGGACCAGCCATGCCACTTGTTTTCAGCACAGTAGCACTTTCCTCTCACCTGACTCTTCTTTCAACTAGTTTGCTTCTCCTGTTACTCTCAGTCTCATCTGGACCACTTCCTTTCTATCCAGTTTGAGTAAGTCTGGAGATAATTGTCCTATGCTACTTTCACAGGTCAGCTGGTGGACCGTGGTATGTTTTTGAATGAATAAGTGAATGGATGTGTGTCTTCCAAAGGTTAATGATGTTTCCCAACCCCTTGGCCTTTGGGGAAGAACAGCAGAGGAAACAAGGTCTGTGGGTAGAGCCCTGTCCTGGCGTCACACCCTGTGGGCATGAAGAAATCTGCTTTCCAGCGGGCAATGCCCTCCCCATGGCCTGAGCCAGAACAAACCACTGAGTTACAAACTATGTATCAGAAAGAAACATCTCACTGCCTGTCCTACAACACAGTCTAAATCAATTCCTACAGCCCAGTCTGAAACATAATCCGATTTGACTATCTCTGAACGATTATAGAAAGGCGCTGGTGTTGGCTGCCCTGGGTGGAGATTAAGATGCACCGCTGGCAGGATGACATTAGAGATAACCGTTAATGACGCTATCTTGGCCTGGCCCAAAGAAGCCGCAGGCCTGGGCTCTTTCTCTCTTTGGGAATGAATCTTATGGATTTTTTCTAATGTCTCTTATGCTGTCTCTTCATCAATTCTATCTAGCAACTGTAATCAAAAGACTTCAACTTGATTGCAGGATCCTGAGCTGGGGAGAAGGAGAGTTAATCAATCCTTTTTACAATTCCACCCATGGACTAGAGTGACAGGGTTTTGAGGTTATCAAACAAGCAAGTAGCACAATAATGCTTGGATTCTTGGATAAAAGAGATACTACAGAATAAGCAAACAATCCAAGGGTTTCTCCACCTCTACTAGAAAGTTCTCTGTCTCTCGGTCAGCTCCTGGTATCAAATGTGCTGAGGAGGCCCAGGTTGTGTGGGCCCTGAAGGTTACTCAATTTGGGGGATTCTTTTAGAAAGAAAAACAATATAAAATATGAGTTCAAAACTGGGAGTCAAATAGCGCTTACTTAGAGAAAAAAAGAAATTAGAACAAATTATAAAATTTAAAATCTGGTAAATACTACAAACATCAAAAATTTCAAAAAACACTTAATATTTGCATTAACTAAATGCCGAACACACTCTTCTATTATACCCCTTTCCCTACATTTTGGGTACATAGTCTTTGGTCACCTCATCATACGACAATGTTTTTGTAATATCATGTTTTAAATGTAATTCAGTCTTTTCACACTGGCAACCCTCAGGCAATAGTTCTCAACTGAGGACATTTCTCATTTGTCACATAACACCTGTGATGAGCAGGACAGTCCTAAGAGGCCAATGGTACCAGTGGACTGTGCCACTCCCTGAGAAAAGGGCCCCATTGGTCACCTGGGGGCATAAAGGATGATGTTAAATCTCTCAGCCAAGGGACCAGCACCTTACCAGTCTGACAGAACCCCCTTTGGCAGGAGATGGAGGTGGGGGCTTTGGGGCCAGGACACCCCTCACTAGAGTGTGCTTTACCAGGTTACATGCCTCCTGGTACGTCACCTGCCCCATATGTAAACAGGTGTAATAACAGCACTGACCTTATGGTGCTGCCATGAGAATTAGGTGAGATGCACAAAAACACACCGGCCAATACATAGTGTATACTTACTAATATCTGCGCCATAACCAAGGTAGTTCTGATTAAAATGGCCTAGTATGCTAAACTGCTCAGTTGCCTCCAGGCCAAGACCCAGGATCTCAGCCAGTAAACGCCTTTACGTGCTGTACCATCCTTCCACTGAAAATGGGAGATTGTAACGCCTGCATGTCCCAAGCCAGGGGCACCGGCTCCAGAGTGCTCCCGAGTGTGGGTGTGTGTGTGTTTGCATGCTATGTGCCCACTGGGCTGGACATGTACACCACACATGCTACTGTGGTTGGAAGATATAGGGGTGCAGTGAGGATGGGGCTGAGGAGGGATGCTGGAAGACAAGCACACAGGTTCTGCGCATCACTGGCCCATCTTCCTCGAGGCCCCTCCAGCTAGCATCAAATCCCGAGGCTTCAGGACTTCCCAAATGTGGGGCTGATAGGTTGTGGCATGGAACAGAAGCAGCCTCACCCCTCTTCATCTTCACCCCACAGCCTCTGCCAGAAAAGGACCCTTCCCCATCAGAGAAGGCCTGTGGGCCCTGTCCCAATATAGAGGACCTTCAGGATGAGCAGACACCTCTGGAAAGGAACTTTGGGGAGGAAATGTGTGGTTATACTTTACTGAAAATGTGCAGGTCCAATCAAGGACCTTGGCAGTCCAGTAAGTGCGAGGCTCTGATAGCCACGAGACGTGAGCCTGGATGCCCAGCTCAGGAGGAGTATGGGAGTTGCAGGGAGGCAGGTCTTTCTCTAGATAAGCAGCCAAAGGCAGAGATGCTTTGGAGCACACTCAACCAGGGGTCTGGGAACGGTTTCCTCCCACCTCTTTGAGTATATCACACCATGACATGATCTTTCCTGGGGCACTGGGCCTAACCGTGGGTGAGGTGAGCAGGGGAGGGGACTTTGGAGATCACTGACTAAGGACTGACTCAGAGTGTGGCTGGGCGCCACAGGCAACACAGATTGGCACAGAATGCTGAGTAAGGGGCAGCAGGTTCGACGTGCGCGTACACATGCCTGTGAGCTTGTGAGGTGCTCCTGTCTCTGCAGGAGAAGAGACAGGGCTGCACTTGTGGGGCTTCCACCCTGGGCCTTCAGCCCTTCTCTCGCATCTCCAACAGGTCTCTAGGGACCAATGCTCAGCAGGTGCCTCCTGGTGGAAGCTTGAAAGCATCATTGCCAGTACAGTGCATGTAAGGTCTACATTTCCCATAATCCAGTTTTTGATGCTCAATCTCAGATCCCAGGCTTTCCACAAGTCAGGTACCACCTAAGTATCATTCCAGGTGGAATATCATTCCATAGAAGGTATAGGACAATTGCACTATGTTGATATTTAAAATGCAAGCTTATTCCTGGAAGCTGTTCAAAACTAATTAACCAGCCTGCATGGCAGGGCTTTTACTTCCTGGTTCCAGTAAAACCCAGGCTGTAAATCCTCTGCTGTTAGGACACCTTCCCTTTGTTTTCAGGAGTTCAGAGGGTCATTGACAAGTACTTCAGGCCAGAGATTTATAGACTTACAGGTGCAAAAGTTGCTTTTAGGTCTCCATCAACTTGCAGACCTCAGTGACTGTTCCACTGAGGCTGGGCTCAAGCTCAGATGGGGCAGGAGTAGGGACAGAAGTGGCTTCAGAATCCTGATCTACCAGGATTGTTCCCCTTCCTGGAGAGACAGAGGCAGGGCTTCAGGAGAAAAGGTCCCCTCAAAGCCAAGGCTTAGGTAGGACTCTCTTCCCAGCACCTTCTTCGGGGGAGTTGTATGGTTCCTCCGTCTCACATGGTGGTCACCCTCAGGGCCTCTGCATGATCCCACCTCACAAGCACCAGACTCAGTGTCCCCTGAAGATAAAGGCTCAGAACTTCACAGTGCTTGACTGAGAGCAACAGGGCATGTGTCAAATAAATGTTGAGTGGTGGGAAGGTAGATGGGAAGGTGGGTGGGTGAGTGGGTAGGCATGTGAGAGGTTGAATGAGCGGGTGGCTGGCTGGCTGGCTGGCTGGGAGAATGGAGAGATGGAAAAGTAAACAACTTCTAGGATGGAAATTGAAAGTAGTCCCCATGGCTCCCATCTTCCCACTGGAAACCTGGAAGTAGCCAGTATTATGAGGAGCCAACCTCAATGTGAGGTCACTAGGGTCACAGCTATGGCAGATGCAGGTATCTATTCCCTGTCTAAGAGGGCCTAATACACAGGAGGCTGATGTTGCTTGTGTTCAATTAGCACTGTTACTGATAAAACTGATACATAAAAATCCAAATACATTTCATGCCAGGTAGCCATTTGGTAGAACAGAAATTTTAGTCACAACTCACAGAATATTATCCAGCTAAGTTCTATTTTGGAACTAGTAGAATTTGATACATAAAACTGTAGTCTTTAAACCAAGATATTAGCCAAGTCATTTCCTCCCTTCCTCCTGCCCGCCTTCTCTCAATTGCTTCTTCCTTCCTAGGGAAACACCATGAACAACACAGGAAAAAACAAATCCCTTGAAACAAGCATTTGGCAAAAATCTCATTTCCTTATAGAATCATGGTACCCTGCTTCAGTATGGGGCAGCTGTGAGGGCTTTCTGGAATCCTTTAGGGAAGTCAGGGCAGTGGATGGCGCGGGGAGCCCAGGCTTGGTGTCCCTGGGTTCAGCTCACAGTGCCCCAACCAGCTGTGTGGTGCCAGTCAAGTTAATCTCCAACTGGGGGACAACTGCCCTCTTTGGGAGAACTGGTTCAAGGATTAAAGATGTGCATGTAAGGAGCACAGTGAGCTCTATGGAGGAAGTCACTCAAGACGCAGTGGAACCTCTTAGAACCACATAGATAGGAACTTGTTTGATTCAGGGACTGAGAGAGTGACGGATGGAACCATCTAACCAAGGTTGCATGGTAAGAGCAGCAGAGCAGCCCTAGCACCAGGCCTCTGCAGTTTGCATACCAGGCCCCTCCAACTCCAGCACTTACCCAAAGCTGCCTGCTTGCTGCCAACCATTGGAGGTACATTTTGAAGGAACAGGAAGGCTTTGTGGGGGGGGGGGTGTCAAGTTTTTACTTCACAGATAAGCCACGCCAGTGTGGGGAATGCTCCCAGGGCTATGGAAGCCAGAGCAGCAACTGGGAACCTCCAGGATGGCCTCTAGGACCATCCCCACCTCAGAGCCAAGCCATCTCGTCCAGGCCTCCGGGCTCTTGAAGACAGATGGAAGATGGGGGGCAGGCATCCTCCCCAGGCCCCAGCTGGTTGCCAAGCAAGGGCAGCTTCTGGATAAACAAGCCTTGTTTCCTGAAATGGGCTCCACACAGCAGCATTTTTCACAACCGATGAGATCCATCTTAAAATAAGTGAAGCAGACTGGGCTCCGGAACGAAAAGACAGATTCAGCACACACATTCAGAGCCTGAGCGATGTGATTTTTTCAATTGATTTCTAAATACATACAGCTCAATTTCTGCTCAAAATTATGTCCACAGCTCCCAATGAGGAAAAATCGCTTCAAAAATTGTTGGGCTTCATTGTGGGTGTCATCGCTGCTCCTAGCTACCCATCTCCAAAGTGACAGAGGTGTCATCTGATAAAGATTATAAAAAGATACTAATGTATCTGGGAGTGCAGACAAAACCGCAGATTGGTATTTAAGAGTGAGATTCTAATCAAGAGTGATAATGTAATAGGAGATGTCACATCATTTGACTTTATAACAGGCTCACAGTCTGGTTCTCACGAACTGGCAGAAATTAAGATTATTACAATGGGATTATTTGGAGACACGAAACACGGCAGTGAGAATGGAGTTTCCCCTCCAATAAATCCTGAATACCAGCACGCACATTGATGAGGGCAGACCAGTATGGGGTGCATCAGGCAAAGGCAAACAACCTCCCCAGCCAGGTCGCCAGGCCTCCTGCTACGTAGAATGGGAGCTAGGCAGAAGGCAAATACTCTACAGACTTACCTGGGAGAGACAGTCCCTCCCTCTCCAGTCCTGGCAATGCAGCCTCTTGACAGAACAGATGGGGAGGAGCCATTCCCAAAGCTCCCAGGAGTGCTGTACCCCAGAGGAAATGCACGGGTTGGGTGGAGACCAGCACTCCTTCAGGGCTGCCCTAACCAGGCCTCCTGTGAAACTCACATCCCCTGACAATGTGGATCCTGGGCCTACCCACTGGGGAGCTCTCCAGGGTTCACGTTTGGGTAAATACCTACCACAAGATACACACCCCAGTAAGGGACTCTGGGGTGTGTGGCCATACTGGTACCTGCAGATCATGCCAGTGGTGCCCTCTGAGGTACTTCCCTTGGTGACACTGCCCAGACATGTAGTTAGGTGGGGCCAAGTGGAACTGGGGGGGCCAGCCTTTGGAGACCTCAGCATTCTTGTACATAACTGGTCACTGCAGCAGCCAAATGGTGACTGAAGTATGGAAACGAGCAAAAAAACCCCACAATGTCAACTTTTCACAAAGGCTCGTGTGGAACTCACAATGGCCTTGGCCAAGCCACAGGGCCTGAATCCAGGCTTGGTTACTGGGAAGATGACCGAAGACTGAGGGCTGGCCATGTTCGGATTTGGGATTCTGCCAAATAAGGTGCTATGGCCAGAATGTCTGTGCCCCCTCAAAATGCATATGTTGAAGCCCTAACACCTAAGTTGATGGTATTTGGAGGTGGGGCCTTTGGAAGATGATTCAGTCACGAGGGTGGAGGCCTCGTGAATGGGATTAGTGTCCTTATGAACCAGAGAGACCCTTCCCCCTTCCACTATGTGAGGAAACAGTGAGAGGGCACTGTCTATGAACCAGGAAGTCCTCACCTGATGCCAAATCTGCCAGTACCTTGATCTTGGACTTCTAGACTCCAGAACCATGGGAAATGAATGTCTGTTGTTTGTAAGTCTCCTCAGTCTATGGTGTTCTGTTATATCAACCCAAATAGACTAAGACACACAGTAACCAAAACATACAGAATTAGCTAACATCCTGAAGACCAACCGAGGAGGCTCTCAGAGGACGTGCCTTTCCAAAACCTGTCTTCTAAATCTCAGGAGAGGGAAGCAATGAGGTTATCCAAGCAGAGAGCTGGGAAGTCAGAGAGATACACAGTGCCCACTCTTCTCCAGGAAAACGTATCATTTACCATGCCCCAGGCCATAGGTAATCACCACCCACTGCCCCCCTGCCCCCCAGGAACTGAGAGCACCTCAGAGTGGGAACCATGTATCCTTAGCTGGATGGGTACATAGCACACTGCAAGCAGGGGTGAGACACAGGTATTCACCCTTTTACAAGCTGTAGCTCTGGGCAGTAGTTCCTCAATAAATAGAGGGGCCATGAGATGACTACTGCATTGCATCTACCTGAGTGATCCCATGGCTAGGGTCACGGCTCACAAACACTTATCTCCATGGGTACCAGAGCCTCTGGCTTGAGTCTAGCCCAGCATGGCCGTGACGTTTGCCCAGTGTTTCTGCAGTGAGTGGCAAAAAAGCCACTGAAGGGTTGGGGGAACCCAGTTTCAGGGCACAGAGAGGTGCAGAGTGTGAGGCTTTGGGCAGAGCTATCCCATCCCTTCCGAAGTCAGGGACTCCTGGGAAAACTGCCCCAGTGGAGAAAGAAAGATGGCATACACGAGAGGGTCCCTGGCTTTGTACTAAGGGGAAGTGAGAGGCCCACCTTCACACCATGAGGTGAAGTTATGACAGGGACTGAGGCCAGGACATCACCCACACGCCAGTGTCGTCTGACTGGACACCCCCCATCAGCCTCACTGAGAACCAGACACACTAAATAAGAGAAGAGCAAATATTTTTTCTTTGCATGAGGAATTAAAAGATCAATGCAACTTCTTCTGTGTGCTTTATCTCAGAAAACAAACACCCCAAAGTTGAACTGAGAAATCCTATCATGTTTGCCCTGAAAATCCTCAAACTAATTAGGGTAACAAAATGAACATGCCATAAGGATCAAGGGCTTTCTGGATTGGAAGTGGATCGTAAGGCAGCCCAAAGATGTCCTCAAGCACTTTTCATTTTATTCACTTTATCTTATTTTCCTTTTTTTCTACGCCAGCTCAGGGTGCAGGCTTAGCAAGGGCCCGGGGCCAGGTTTGTTCGCTTCATGCTCACCGCCTACTTGGGAAGGGCTGGCGACATGTTGATGATGCCCGTAAACACAGGCCGGGTAAGAGGTGATCTGCAGTGACATGGGACACTGGTGTGAAGACAGAGGGTGGGGCAGTGGGAGAGACCCCCCAGTAGCAGAAGGCCACAGGGCGTGGATAGAAGAAGCCTTGGCCCCAGCACCTGAGTTCAGGGCCTTCCATGTCACTGAAACTCATTTTCACTCCATAACTGTGGACCTGAGAACCTGGCCATGCACTCCTTTCTTTTTCCACTGCCCTCACCCCAGAATCTTCCAACTCCCCCCCAGGTAACTGGTGCCGCCTTGTGAACTGGTCTCTCTTGGCCTATCTATTCTGCCAGAGTGATCTCATCATGCATGGAACAGTACCAGCACATGGTGATTCCTCAAAGAACATGCGCTAAGTAAATGAACACATTACACCAAGCATTGCCCAAAGTGCTTAGATAGTTTCCTCTAACTTTTATTCCTCCAACAAGTACTGACTGGGGCTCACTCTAGGCACTTGGACCTAAAGGTGAACTAGAGACCAAAGTATTATAGAGTCATCCCCACCTCCTCCCTACCACACAGCCCCTACCACACAGTCTTCCTACCACACAGCATTCTCTTGGGTCACCCCTCCTACTACCCTCATTCCGTCACCCCAGGGTCTGGTTCTGGCTCCGGTACTTGCACCCTTGGAACAGAACTCTCCCCATGGTCCATGGTTGACCAATCCCACACTCCTCCCAGCCCTGATTGCTGCCTTCTTGCATTTATCCCAAGCTGTGATTATTGTGTTTAGTTTTTGGTTTACTTGCACTTTATCCTCTATGCCAAGGTTTTCTGAGGGCAGCTGCACTCTGCCTGTTCATCCCTGAGTCCTCAATGCCCATAGTGACACTTGGCATGCAACATGCACTTGATATATGGTACTAAATGAAGAATCAGTGAAAGAAGATATGGCCATGATACAGACCCTAATCAAGGTGCTGTGGGACTCATCAGAGTAATCAGATACAAAGACGCACTGAGCTAGCCTCGGCCTGCCACAGGTGTTCAGTGAAGGCTAGCCACCTGTAGGTAGCCCTACATAGCTTCTGTCAGGGAAGAAGCGGATCTTGCTTGTCCCTGAGGAAGACACAAGGCAACAAAGCCACAGGCTGGTGTTCCCTTCCCAGCTGGGGCCTTGGGTCTGGGCCTGGACAGGTGTGCAAGAGGGGTCCCGATGAGGCTGGCTGAGGCCTGAGTGAGCAAGTGAGCTGGGTATGGGAGGAGCAGCCTTGGCTGGAATTGACAAAGTCTGGGGGAAGTCAGTTGGGTTCCACTTTGTATCAGCCTCCCCTTCGTGTGTGCTCCTGACAGGCAGGGAGCCCTGGAGGCTGCCCCTTGCTGAAGCCCCCTTATCTGCTCAAATGTCACATCAGAAAACCAGAACATGTTTAATAAGCAGCAAGGACACCAGCCTCACAGCACAAGGGACTTTTTTCACAAAGGAAGCCCAGGGGCTTGGTGGTGAAGCTGGCTAATCCCGAGTTTGGCTCAGAGGATGCAGCCTGGGAGTGATAGGGCACTCCAGGGCCACCAAATCCTTTTTGATTTCTTTTCCACCCAACCTTACCAAAAAAAAATCTTAGGCAATCTCCATCTCTGTCGCACTAAAGTGACCATTAAGCCTACCAGTACTGGCTTTGTCCCTCAAGGTTTTGCCACCTGCAAACACCATTGGGGGTTGGGAGCTGCTGGCCAGCAGTACTCTGGCAGAGCTTGGTTTCCTTTAAGCCCTGGCCCCACCCTCAGGCCAGTACCATTTTATTCCCATGCTAGCTTCTTTTGGGTGTCCTTGAAAGGCTGCAAAATGGGAAACTGTGACAGCTGAGAGGGAGCTGAGAGGGAGACATTTTAATAAGGCCCAAGATGTAATTACATTTCTTCAGGAACTGAGCAGATGAGCTTCTCCAAGTTTATCTGCCTTAGATATCAAACACCATTAATGAGATAATAAGGGCTTTTCAATTAATGATTTGAATGGTGGGTGTAATTTTTTCTTTAATGGCAAGACTAATTCACGGGTAGAAATGAGCAAGGAGAGAGACGCCAGCAAAATTCTCTGTTTTCCACTGCCCTCTACCTTACCTGCAGGCTGGTTTCTTTTGACAGAGACATGGGCTGGGCACCTTCTGGAGTAACTGGAGTGGACACAAGGGACACCTTTCAGACCCAGGGGAAAGGGTATTACATTCTGGGGTTGAAATGTCAACCTTTCCTCATACAAGAGAGATACTTTGACAAAAGGAAAAGAGGGAAGGAGAGAGAGTTCACGAAAGAAAGACAAATATGCACCTGTACTTAGGAGATAACCCAGGGAAGGACATTTGGAGCTAACCAGGACACCTAGGACTGTATTTATTGTGCTGCCAGCCTGAAGCTGCTGCTGGACCAATGAAATATAGGCATAAGTCATGGCAAAGCTACCACACGCAGGCACAGGGCCGCACCATAGGTGTCACCACCGAAGCTCCTGCTACCCTCCCATTTCCTGCTGGCCAGCAAGCTGAGAGCTCCAGGTGAGGCTGCAAGAGCTGCTGGAGAGGCACAGCCTGAAGGGACCTGCCAAGTTTCTGCAGGAGTCGGAGTGTCCTAAAAGCCAACTCGACAAAACCACAGTCACTTCTCAAGCAGTATTTCAACTGTGCTGCACAGCTGGAATTACTTGGAATTTCACAAAGGCATCCAAGAGTGAAAATCAAAACCAGCACCCGCAGGCAGCCCTTTCAAGTCAGTCTGGAGAATCCTCAGAATCACAGTCTTGCACTCGGGCGCCAGGGCCTCTTCTGCAGAGCCAACTCACAACGTGCTTGGTCCTTATCCCTTCAGAGGCCCCACCCTAAGAATATTAGAATGTTTTCCTTATAAGAACACAAAAATGTTTTCATAAGTTTGCTTTGAAATTATTTAGCTGCAAGTAATTTGTTTAACTTAAAACTGGCTATGATTTCTAAGAAGTACCTGTGCATACTTGGGAACTATTGTGAAGTGGCAAATTCTAATATGCAATTTATGCTCAAATGTCGTCAACTTTATATGAATACGAAGATGAACATTTAATGAAGTGGATAGGATGTTACTTTTTATAGACATCACCTAAACATTTCCTGACTTCAATTCTAGAGTCCATTTTTTCCCATGGCTCAAAGAGCACACACAGCTCCCTAAGATCGTGGTAGCTGCCCAGCTCACATCTAAGCTGGGCCTTCAGTGAGGCTGAAATCTCTGTATGTACTCCATGTCCAACCCAGGGAGATTAAGGCCTTGGTTCAAACTATTGGATCAAACAATTACTCTGAATTATCTTTAAATGTGCTATTTAGATAACACAGCATTTCCTCAGACACTAGTATCCCTGACAAACAGCATCACCCTTCAACCTAATGTGATTGGTGAGCAGGAACCTGCATGTCCCGACCTGCTGCCCAAAGCAGGGACATGACACCTTCCCATGAGACATGGCTCAGGAGCCACAGTGGATAAAGACAGACATGAGCTGGTACAGGGCTTGTAAGGCAGCCAGTAGAAGAGAAAGAAAGGCCACCCAGTCTGGGAAGAAACAGAAGACAGGCAAGAAGGAGGCACACACCCGATGAGTTCAGAGGGCAGTGAGCCACTTGGCGCTGCTGGCAAGGAGAGGTGGGGTGGGCGGTGCAGGGACTAAGGCTGGCTAGTTGAGCAGCCAGGTCAAGGGGACAGGTGTACAGCCAGGTCATAGGGGCAGGTGAGCAGCTAGGTCATGGGGGCAGGTAGGCAGCCAGGTCATGGGGGACAGGTAAGCAGCCAGGTCATGGGGGCAGGTAAGCAGCCAGGTTGTGGGGGCGGGTGAGCAGTCAGGTTGTAGGGGCAGGTGAGCAGACAGGTCATGAGGGCAGGTGAATAGCCAGGCTGTGGTGGGGCAGATGGGCAGGTGAGCAGCCAGGCCATGGGAGGCAGGTAAACAGCCAGGTTGTGAGGGCAGGTGAGCAGCCAGTTCACAGGGGCAGGTGAGCAGCCAGGTTATGGGAGGGCAGGTGAACAGTCAGGTTGTAGGGGTATGTAGCTGTCATTGTACAACAGAACTGGCTGCTAAGGACTATACGCAGAGGAGTGATGGGGCCAACCACAAGTTCTGGAAAGCTCTCTCTGGCTGCACTTGGAAGAGTGAATCGGAAAAAGACAGGAGGGAGGGAAGGAGGAGCTGGCCCCTGCAACAGTCTGAGGAGGTGATGCTCACTCATAGTTGGGCGGGGCAGTGGCAGCACAGGGCCAGAAGGACTTGGGCAGACATGGTGCAACTGTCATGCTGCATGAATTGCAGGCACAACTCATGATCAACGAGTTATGAGGGGGAATCTAGGAAAACTCCCTAAATCCATGGCTTGGGTGCCAAGCAGGGAAGGTGGGATCAGAGACTGATATGTCCCACAGCTTGTTTGTCAGAGTCCATAAGGATGTAAGTACAGAAACTGAGGGAAATGCTATGAAAATGTCAGCACTGCACCTTTGCCACGGCACATTTATTGTACTTTACTAAAGTACTGATCTGAAATGTACTAGAAGAAGATCTAAACTGGCCCTTAGGCACAGAGTTTGAGACAAGTAGCCACAAAGCCAAATGGTCCCACAGAGACGGGCGAACACAGCTGGGATCAGGACAGAGGGAAGCCTAGGGCAGGAGCAGGCGTGCCCGCAGCTATGCGCTCACTCCTGGTTCCCATTTAGGGTAACTCCCAAGGAGGCTGCAGACCATAGGGGGCACTGCCAGAGCTGCTCTCAGTCACAGCGCTGATGATCAAATGCTCCCTTCTGATGAGAGAAAGGGCCTACTGGTGCAAGGTGAGGCAAGATGCCAATGCTGAGCTCTGACACTCTGTTAGTGGGGATGCCCTGCTGTGTCTCCCAGAGGCTCTGCCAGCCTGAGTGGCTGGAGTCCTGCCAACAGGCAGATGCCATTCATTCTCCTAGCTCCGGCCACAGAGGCTGAGACTAGCTTGTTGCCCCCAGAGAGCTTCTCGTTTCCTTTCTGGTCATAGATCACAGGGAACCCACTGGGGCAGGAAGGATGTTCCTGAGGCTGGAGCAGCAGGAGAGCTCATATTTCCTTCTGCTGCTCACAGGACTGTCAGGCTTAACTAGGTAGTGCAGTGCTTAGTACTGGCCAATTAATGAGCCGGGCTCCTGTAGGCAGAGCAGGCAGGCTTGGTATTTCTGCATTTCTAGGACCCAGAATCCACCCTGCTGAGGACACTGCCCTCCAGGAACACATGAGTTTACAGCAAGATCTTACAAATGCATGCCACTTTTTGTGCACTCAGATAAGTAGACTCAGAATATCAGAGCCAGAGGGAGCCGAGTGGGCATCTCTCAGGTGGTTCCCACACGTGAAGAGTGTCTGCATCACCAGGGAAGCTGGGGTCAACAGCAGACTCCTGGCCCCCAGGTTCCCTGCATAAGAACCCCAATGGACAGATGGGAAACTGAATAGATTGAGCACGGACAAGATCATAAATGAGGGGGCCATTCAGGGAGCCCACCTTCTAATACTCCTATTCTAGAAAGAGAAATCTGGCAGGGAGTTTATATTTTAGGAAAACCCTGAGTTTTCCAGACTGAAGAGACTCATTGACTGCTCCAACAGGATGATGAAAAGACTCATCACTGCAATAGCTATTTCTTGATTTCCAAGCTTTAGATAACACATTTCTACAACAGAAAAGCCTTGTAGATGTGATCCATCACGTCAGAGCAGAGGTGCTGAGGGAGGGACAGGAAGTTTGCAAATAAAGGACTAGAAGTCAGATGTCACTGTATCCCTCATGAGCAAGCTGGTCACTAGATGAGAGCAGAACAGTTCCTTCCAAAGCCTGAGGGGATGTGGTTTCCAAACTCAACTCTCTACTCAGAGGGAGGGTGAAGTGCACTCATGTCCAGACACAGTATCCCAGGATATCTCACTAAGGGAGGTGCCGAAGGGCGTGTTCTACCAACTGAGGAAAATAGTAAGAGGTAGACATGGGCTTAGGTGCCAGAGACATGAGCAGAGCACAATGGGATGGAGCCAGGATGGGTGGGGCCACTGCCCAGTGGCCTGGAGGGTGGACCAGCCTGGCCGGAGGGGTTGTCCCCAGAACAGGCCTCGAAGGGATGGTTCCAAGAGGGCACAGGGTGGAGAACACCTGCCCTGAGAGTTCCATCAGAGATTTCCACACTGATAAACTGGCTGGAGATGAATGAGGGGGCGGCTCACAGGAAACTAGCAGAGACGACTGCTGATACCAAGGAAAGCAATGCTGTACAAGAAAAGAATGATACCACAGCACGCAGGTGGACTCAGCATGAATAATCCTTAGGTGGCCATGAGAAAGCAAATCCTAACCAAGTAAAGAATCTAGTCAAACTATACCTGGAGCCTCGGAAAAGGGGACTGGGTACGTGTGCATGGTTGTGTTGGGGACCATGGTGGGTAAGGCAGCCTAATTCTCATTTTCTATTTTCTGCTGTAGAAATGTATTAACTAAAGCTCCAAAGTCAAGAAAAAAATATATATATATAAAACAAAAAGTAAACATAACAACTTAAAAGGTTGAGTGGCTACCTCCAGAGGTAGGAGAATGCTAGGAAGAAGGGACTACTCTGATGGTACAAAGTCTATCAGAACCGTCTGTCTTTTTAACAAATATGTACATATTGCTCTGATAAAATAAAAAAAGTATGTTTTCTTACAGATATGGGCTTGAGGCACGAATACCTGGGAACAATCTCAGCCCTACTCCCCTCTCTGAATTTAAGATACTACAGATAAAGAAAAACTGCCAGATTAATAAGCAACCATCTCAGGAGCTCTGTCAGGTTCTTGAGTATCATGAAACTAAAAAGTTAACATCCTTGTATCTTAATGTGTATTACTGTTCACACTGAATCATTAATAAACACATGGTTCTTAGGAAGCGTGTTGAAATCAATCAGCAATGGGACCTAGCAGCTCTAAAAAGCCTATGCATCATCACCTAAGAGGTGATAGTATTTGCTACAGCATAATTTCAAAAAAAGAAGAGAAAAGAAAAAAATAACCCTCAAGCCTGGACGTCCAGATGAACAGGAATAGCAGACACACACCCGGCTGTCCCAGGCAGCCAGCCAGTGCATGCACAGGCAGGTACCTGCTATAAACAAATGCTCATTTTCACTCTGGCTGACAGTCATGTTTCCTTGCCTGCTTCACTCATATTGAAGTGTGACCTCATGAAGCACTGGGCATTTTAGTGGGACTCTGGAGGTCTACAGATACCTAATTGTCTTGAACGCAGAGCAAAGCCAGCACACTGTCACTGGATGCCATGGCCACCAGGCCACGCAGGCCACGCAGGCTCAGGAGAAAGTGAAATCCATTGCAGAGAGGGATGATTCAATAAAATACATAGATATGTCTAAGTAGAGTCATGGGACAAAAATCAATTTTCTGCAGCCTTGTGCAGGATTCCATTTCTTTTCTTTGAAAACTGACTCCATGAGTTAAGTTCTTAAAGTGAACATGATCACAGCAAACCTGGGATCAATGTGGGACACATACCAAGCCCTGGAAGATGAAAGGGCTGTAGCATCCTCTCTACTCTAAAGATCTGTGTCAGGGGACGGGGGAGGAGGAACAGGAACCCAGTGACAGGACAGGGAAAAGTCAGCTCCTCCTCCCTCCCCCAGCCATTCCTGAGTCTCTGTGTAGGGGCTCCCTCTGGGAAGAGAATTTGAGGAAAATGTGGAGCAGATAGTGGGGTGGAGAAAAGGATGGGTGGGTGGGGAGAGGCAAGGGGACACAAGGGGGCTCCTCAAGGCTGGGTCTGGGCAGCACAGGAGACAAGGTGAAGACCATGTGCCCCAAAGAGAACACATCCCACGAGAGCAGCTGCCAGGAAGCCACAGCAGCAAAGCCCCGGTCCATGGACTATCCACATTCTGTGGCCCCAGTGGTGCTCAGCCACTCCCACTTGTATCTCAATGAAGGACTCCGAGGTAGATATTCTCTTTCCACACACTGATGGGGCCGCCTCCCCTAACGACAGTGGAAGAGCAAGCCAAATGCCATTAACATGAGGACTCTCATGGCAATAATGAAAGCACAAGGGGCACTGTGGCAAAAGAGATCCAAACAAATTCTAGATGAGGCAAAGGAGTCATTTTTTAAAATGACTATTTATGCAAGAATTTACCATTTGCAAAGAGAAAAGGGGTTTATTTTTCAAAGATCAAAAAAAGAACAAAGTTAATTTTTCCCCTGCCTTATTTCCTAAGAGATTCTGAGGGTGTATGCGCATGCATGTGTCCATAGGTGTATGCACATGCATGTGCATGTGTGTGCATGTATACATGCAGGTGTGTCTAATCATGTGCACGTGTGTCCATGTGTGGAAAGAACCTGCAGCTCTCAGTCCCTCCTCTGTCCATCATTACACATGACCCTCCAGCAACCCTACGAGCCCATTAAGCCAGCTGTCATCATCTCCCCTCTCAGGATGAAGTTCAGAGATGTTCTGGAACTCCTTACCTCACTGTCCTGCCTCCTCTTCTGGTCAGTAGATGGATGCCCCTGGATACCCGCCAGTCTAGGCATGGCAAAGGCATGATGCAGCTGCCTGGAATGCATGGCTCCTAAGGATCCCTAGGCTTGCATGCTCCAAGCTTACTGCTTCCTGGCTCTATCTCTGAGCCTCCTTCCCTGTTCCCACAGGACAGAATGCTGCCAGTTACTTCCCCTTGCCCTTACCAGAGAGCCGGAGCACAGCATGGGGTGATGCAGTGCTGGTGAGGCACTTGGTGAGCACATGGCTTGTGTGGATAGGGAGAGCCTGCCTGTAAGGCTGCAGAGCAGTTATGCGGTGCTTACCACCTGGCCCTCCCACGCCACTGGCTGTGCACTGGCTTCCACTCAGTTGTAAGAGGCAAGTATGGGCCACCTCCAGTGCTCTTTTACAGGATGGGGCAGAGGAATGAGTAGAAGGGGATCATGTGTTCTGCTCCCACATTCTTAAAAAATCGTCATCTTCCTTTGTGTTCTCAGATGCTGTGGGTGGGCACTACCCTCTGATGACTGACACTCTTGACACCAGAAAAGTATGAGGCCTCGCTCCCTTATACCTAACCCTCCTGGGACCAAGCTGGGTGAAGCAGCACTCCCACTGCTCTCTAGGAGCCCTGGCTGGGCTCAGGCTGGGGTCGGTGTGCCATGTGCCAATCACCCTCCATAGCTGCCAGCATGATGTCCTTGGAAATGTACTTCAAGGAAGTGTGGGGAAGTTCTTCTTTTGGGATAGCCCACATTTCTCTTGCTTTAATTGAGCCACAGAGAAAAAGATCTCATTACTCCTCCTAGATGTAAAGATCCATGTAAGTCACCCAAGAGTCTCTTTTGACAGTCTCATGCCTTTCATCTTTCCTCATGCTCCATCTTCTCAACCTTTAATCATTTATTCCAATAAGAAGGCTGCTATTAAACTTTGCAGCCTAAACCCCACTTTATCCAGAAATGACTTGAACCATGCTCTACTGGTATTATCATAATGAGTGGTATAATTTAATAAAGAGGGTCCATTTCCCAAAATCTAGAAAGAAAATTACCTGCTGGTATTTCTGTGTGAGGATTAGGAACAGACAAAGCTTTGAGCTTGGTGAACCATCCTGCTCTCCCAAGTCTCTCAAGGTTGCTTAGCCTTGCCACCTCTGAGAAATGCCCATCCTAGGACTATCAGACAGCATTCAGGAAGGCACTCAGGAAGGCATGCTCTCAGGGTTGCAGACTCTCTAAAGCATGAGGAGTAGCCAAGGTGGGCATGTTTGGCCATGCTGGAGGTAGGGGACTTGGTGGAACTGAGAGATCACCTCGCATCTGGGTCTCTGGAAGGCCCTGCCACAACAGCCTCGAGTGGGAATGTGGTCACTGCTGGTCCCCAGCATGAATACTCCCTCCCCTTCTGCCCTCCACGGCCACCTGCCCTTTTCTTCCTTCTGGGTCTTGCCCTGCACACACTCTAGCTCCTTTAGAGGGACTCTCCAGGTCCCCTCTCCTGCCTAGAGCAGGCTTTGTCCTTCTCTGTTGCTTCCAGGACTCTACTTGCCTGCCTCCCCTCCCCCACTTCCCTGTGGCCTAGCACTGCTGAGTTGGCATCCTACACTGCTATACTCAGACCAACAGGACAAGTCTGAACCTAAACCCATCACCTGCTTCCCCTGTGGGCCACTCCATGCCACTGAAGGACCACTACTTCTCTGGGCTGGAAACATTCCTGTCTGTCCTTCTCACCCTGCAGACCCTGCTGCCCAAGCCCTGCCACTGGGGCCAGCTCTCCTCCTGCATGCTCCTTTGTGCTGCCTTCAGCTGGGAGGATGGCTATCCTGTGCCCAGCTGGCTTGCTGACCCCCCACCCCTGCCAGGCATGTTTTAGCACCAGAAATAATGCAGTCAGAGGCATGGGCAGGTACTTTTTCCACAGAGTTTCCATCAGCATGCTAATTTCAGCCCCATGCCGAGAACAGACCAGGTTCCAAAGGCCTTCCAGGACACCTGTCTTTTAGGCCAATTTGAGGGCCTGACATAGGTGAGCCTGTGCTTAAGGCTACTTCTGGCCTCTCCTTGCTCTGAGTGATGCCTCACTACCTGAAAAAGCTCTAGTTGGCCTCTTTCCTTTGTTCCTGGTGTCCTCCTTCCTATATGGAGCCCTTGGTCCTGGTAACATATCCCCTATGCAGGGGAGGAAGTGCCCGTGGAGACACAAAGGGGTTTCCAAGGAACTGGCCTGGATGGTGGGAGCTGGCAATTTGCTTTGCTATTGCTTATTGTGCATACAAATAGGTTTGATGGTCTCTTCTGTAGCTGTTCTCCACAAAGAAAGCTCTGCTGACACCTCACGGCTAAGCCTAAGCTCCACCTGCCCATTATGCCCTACCTTCTGAACCCCAGAAGTCATCACCCTAATCTCCACTTATTCACCTTGCAACTGCCCTGTTGAAATGCCAGGGCTGCAGAAGGCCATGACCCCTCTGCACAAGAGTAACAGGGATGTAAGAGTTCAGGTCAGGCCCACCTTTCCACATTGATCTGGGAGTCCCCTCCTCTCTGCTGTTCCCACTCCTCTTCAAGCAGGCATCAGCTGGCTGTGAGTACGTTGACTATCAACCTGCTACATGTCCAGCCACTATGGAAAATGCCATCTTTCCTCAGAGTTTCACAATGTTGCATCAGAACATGGAGGTAGGGGTCTGGGCCTCCAAGAACTTCTGTTCAAGAATGATCCAAACAGCTAACATACCACATGGCAAAGCAAACCCCACACTCAGTCAACATACCACCCAACCACGCAAACTCCACACTCAGTTAACACACCACACGGCCACACAAACCTCACACTCAGCCAAAACACCACATGGCCACGCAAACCCCACACTCAGTCAACACACCACATGGCCATGTAAACCCCACACTCAGCTAGCACACCACACGGCCATGCAAACCCCGCACTCAGATAATATACCACACAGTCATGCAAATTCCACACACAGCTAACACACCACATGGCCATGCAAACCCCGCACTCAGCTAACATACCACACTATCATGTAAACCTCACACTCAGCTAACACACCACATGGCCACACAAACTCCACACTTAGACATAAGCAGCAACCTGCACACAAAGGCACAACAATCCACTCTAAAGACTACTTTACAGTTGACCTAATTTTGTCTTTAAAATGTCTCAAAATGATACAGAAGGAGACAATTGATCTTTACTTTGGCATTTCATGACATTTGCTGCTTGAAATGAACACAGGATGAAATGCAAACCCATATAAAACATTAGCCCATTGAAGGATACGCAGCTTGCAAAATTAGCCCAGTTTAACAGAGAATTGATGCACTGCTACGAGGCCATTCTATGAGCCAGTGGGCAGGATGACGCCTCACTAATTAACTGGGTCCTGGGTGTGAGTTCTTCAGTGAATTAAGACAGCAACGAACTGGCCCAAAAGGATGTCTGAACTCCAAATGAAAGCATGCAGAAGAGCATGTCTGTTAGCAGTGATGTGAACAACATTTATCCTGCCAGTCAGCAAACATTCCTTTCATCTCTACTATGCACCAGATGTCGTACTGGATGGAAACCATGGCTCAAGGACTCACAGAGAGGGGGAGATGGATACACAATAAGAGGCTGGAGGCACTAGGGACCCTCACGGAGAAGGGTCATTGTGTGGCCTCAAACAGGAGTCCTCGAGAGAGGGAATGGAGGAAAAACCATCCAGAAAGCATCTGCTAGACTCCAGTGCTCTCTGGTTTCGGGTCAAAGGGAAGGGCTGGGGTGGCCAAAAGTAAAGCAAAGCGCTTTCTTTCACCTGTCTACTCCAAGGTCCTAGCAGACAGAATTCCACTATTTGGCCTCATGTCATTAATAACATGGTTTTCTCAGTAAGAAAAAAACTAGAGATGATAAATCCCCACGTGTAAGTGCTGTCTTTTCTCCACCTCTTCCAGGTATAATTCTAGAGCTGCAAATGATCTTAAGAGCAACCTTTAATTACCCTAAGGCCCAGAAGTCCAAACAGGCCCTAGCTAAGGAGTAGTTGCATTGAGGCTTCTCATGAAATACATGAAAGGGAATGAAATACATAGCCTATGTTTGTGGCCAGAGTGGCACACCTTGGCACCAGTGTCCGTGCACACCTTGGCACCAGTGTCCGTGGCCAGAGGACAGGCAAGAGGGAGGTCTCACCCCTGCTTCTGTGCCTTGAAGCCTGCTTGGTCTCTGCAAGGTACAGAGCTTTTGCTGTTGTATTTCTTACTTTGTAAATCAGAGAATCCCAAGAGATATTTCTAGTGTCTTTACTAGTTGTCTCTTTACCAAAGAGTCCTGAAGGCTGAGGCTTGAAGCATTTGGAGAGGACTCCTGAGTATAGGGTAGGACTTAACGGGCAGCCACATGTGGGCTGAGAGGGACTCTGATGAGGGGTTGGGTCCAAGGGACAGGATGGCCAGCTAAGTAGGGGTGCAAAGGTCACAGACTGAAATTTGATTTGATTTGCGCATAGAGCCTACGCAAGTTACTTGGAAACGACCTCATCTAACCCCCTTCTCTACAATGGGAACACTGAAGACACTATGGAAAGAAGCCTGGTCCAATTAAAGAAATGCAGCTTTTCTGTCACATGTGGGCTGGACTGAATGTTCCAGAAACCCTCATCACAGTGGCTTGGCCAAAGGGAAGGAACAGGTAGCCTCAACAGTACTCTGTGAGGCAGGAGCCATTGGTGGGGAGGGGGAAGCAGCAGAGTCTATTCACACCACTCTTCACACAACCCCTCAGACCCTTTCATGTTCTTGCTCCCAACTTCTCACTCCAATATCCTTTATCTGTTATTCAGGAAGAAGTTAGTAACTGAGTTACCACTACACGGCAGGTGCCTATTGGCAATGAGGTCTTCAAATGAGCAGAGAATGCCTCTTTCCTTAGGGCTACATGGTACACTCTCTGTATGTGTTGTTCATGTGCACATGGTGTGTGAGCTGAAGGGCAGATGCAGTGGAATACCTGCTTCAGCATCTTAGAGGAAGAACAGAGAATTGGGAACCAGGTGTCCCTGTATCAGCTCTGAGCTATGAACCTCACAAAGTGGCCTCACCTCCTGGCCAAATCTCCATAACAGTCCTTCTTCAAGTGGCAATTAACCCTTGTGAGGAAAACCATGATGATACATATTGAAGAGAACATGGAAAATACAAAAAGTTCAAAGAAGAGATAAAAATATCCATAACTCTACTAACCAAAACTAAATACTACTAACACTATGACTTGTTTCTATTTTTTTTCCTGTGCATGTGATATAAGCAAAGTTGGGGTCATTTTTATGTGCATAGTTTCAGGTCATGCTTTTCTTTCACAAAGAAATATGCCAAGAGCATTTTCTCATATCAGTAAATATTTGAAGATATAACTTTTGGTGGTTATAAAATATAACCAGCAATGTACCATAATTTAGGTGACTGGTCCCAACAATTGGATATTGGCTGCTGACAATTTGCTTTCCCATAAGAAGGAGGACTACTGAATCAAGGTAAGGCTCTTGATATAAATTATTAACAGCTCTCCAGAAAGGTTCTATATCATACCCCTCATCAGAATGAATGAACATGCTATTTTATGCCAGCTTCTTCCATTTTAAGGAGGTGCCTTTCTAAAAGCATTGCTTATTTGACAGGTAGCATTTGTTTTCATTTTCAATTCTTTATTAATGATTGGAAGATACATTTACATTTTCTAGACAGCCGTATAAAGTCTTACATTGGTTGTCTGACTGTCTTCATTTATTTCTATGAGGACATTTTATTAGTTATTTGTATGAGTTCTTTATATATTAAGGATATAAGCCATATTTATATGTTTAGTCCTATTTGTGAATGAAGAGCTTTATTTCTGTTTATCACTTGCCTTTTAGTTTTGTTTATCATGTCTCAATATTCAGGACATTTACCACTTCTATATTGTGCTTAAAATGTGTTGCTCTAGAGAACTGGCATTTTCTACCTGGCACTCTAACCATTTAAAATTAACTTTTTAATATGGGGTGTTTCAGTCACAAAAGTAAGGGAAATTCTAGCCCCAAATGAAGAAAGGGTGAGGTGGGGCTAGGAATTTTCAGGGGAGACTTGCTTTTATTTCTCCTCCATTCGGAGCTGAGCCTCAGGCAAGAAAGAACCTACATACCCACTTTGTCTATCTGTGTGCCTTGGTTTCCTTGCTTGGGCTCAGGGGTCCTGACTTAGGCAAAAGGGTACTGACGCACTTCCACCTGCCCCAGGCCTTCTTCCTGCCCTGTGCCAGGCTGTTTACATTGAAGACTGGACCCCAGAGAGGGAGCAGAAGATACCTCAGGGCATCTAGTCCCTAAACTGGCTTACTCCTCTGAAGAGGTCATGCATTTGAAAAGCACTTTTAAAATGTCCGTGTTGTGTGCGTGTGTGCATGTATGTGTGTGTGTATGTGTGTGTGTGTTCATGTGTGCACGCATGCTGTATGGGGAGAGGATAAGGGAGCTATCATGAACATATTTATCACAGGACAGAAATAGAGGTATGGTCCTAATTTAAATGAGACTGCCTCTTGTGTTTCCCTAGGTATTGGTGGTTGTTATTTGAGATATTCATTAGCATGTTAAGAAAGTATTCTTTTATTTATATTAAGGGTAGAGTTGTTTTTCGTTTTATTAAATCAGGAAAAGCTACTTACTCTCTTATAAGAGATCATATAATTTAGTGCCTTTAGTTTGTTGATGGGATGTTATATTAATAGTGTGTGCAGGAAAGAGTTAGCATAGCTGGTCTGATCTTTGAGGCTGACGACCCCTGGATGGCATCTGGGAACATGGCTTTTGACATGTGCCCTAGGAGATAAAGTTAAGGATGACATTGTATCTCTCTGCCAGCCTGTCTAGACTGCCCGTACAAATGCAATTTATAGCAAAATCAGTGTTCCTTCTGGATCTGGAATTTTGGTGGGCAGAGGGTGCCTCTGTGACCAGCCCCCAGTAAAAACCTTGGTCTCTAATGGGTTTTCCTGGGCAGAAATGTGACACCTCATTTGCTGCTGGAGAGGGAGCTGTTCTATGTGGCCCCTTGGGTGATAGCACAAGAAGCCCACTCCCTGGACCCCTCCACGCTCCACTCAGGTGGAAGTCTTCCCCCTCCCGTATAGACCAGCTACATGCTGATGACAAAGCTTAGCCATGAACACAGCTGAGTCCTGTGCGCCCTTCAAATGATGCCCTGAATGTGTGGGTGGTTGTGGGACCCTGACACAAATAGATTTATAAAGAGTAAACCAATTCAAAATCCCTGGGGTATTTTTGTAGCATACTTTGGCATTTTATAGACACACACACGTGTCTCCATGCTATGATCTGAATATGTCCCCCAAAATCCATATGTTGAAACTTAATCGTCAATGTGGTAGTATTAAGAGAGGAGGCCTTTGTGAGGTGATTAGGTCATGAGGGCAGGGCCTTATGAATGGGATAAATGACCTTAGAAAGGGGGTTCCAAGGAGTATCCTAGCCCTTTTGCCTCTGCCCTCCCCCACATGAGAACACAGCATCAAGACACCCTCAACAGACACCAAATACCAATGCCTTGATCTCGAACTTCCAGTTTCCAGAACTGTGAGAAATACATTTCTATTGCTTATAAGTTAAGGCATTTTGCTATAATAGCAGAAATGAACTATGACACTCCATATATATGGAGGGAGAAACAGACAGAAACACAGATGCTGCACAAAGGTCATTAATAATTCATACTGAGACAGGATGCTGTGAGCCAAGTGTCCGAGTGTAGAGCTCTGTAGGATAAAGCACCAAAGCTTCTCTTCTCTCTTTGGCTGGACAGGTCACACAGAACAAGGTTTTTTCAAAGTGTGAACAAACTCACTGGGAAGACATTTTCTGGCCTAAGAACTATATTTAAAATGAAGACTTTTGGCAATGTTGGAATTTATCCCAAAAGTATGGGTGCATTTAGGTTGATTTTTTTAAAGCCTCATCTTGAAGCAATTTTAGCATTTTATATTCTCCCAAAATACATAAATTCCTCTTTTCTAAAATAGAGGAAGACTGTTGTTTTCACCCATTTATCTTGGCTCTGCTTGTTAGAGGTTTGCCTATTTTATTGGCATTTTTAAATGCCCCTCTAAGATGTACTTAGCAATTCTACTTACCAACTTTGTTTTCTAATCCATTCATTTGGATTATCGTCTTTATAAGTTGACTTTATTTTCCGCTTGTAACTTCTTGAGTTAAAGCCTTAGTTTTTTTCCTTCACATTTTTAAATAATAAAAGAATTTTGGTTTTGAATCTATCTGCAAGCCCAGCACTGGCCACATCCCTTATGCTTTTGACTATCACTCTGTAATTGCAGGATCACTTCCATCTTGACCCATGTCATTTTGAAAGGGGTTCTTTAATATCCAAGTGCTTGATTATTTAGTTTTAACCTTATTACTATCTAGATTTAAAGGATTATGCTCTATAAATACAGCTTGTATCATTGCTGTTTTTCTGATTTTGAACATTTTTATGGCCTAGGTTAGATGATTAATTTCTGTAAATGCTCCATAAATACTTAGAAGACACATTCTTTTTTGGTACAGATTCCACCCAGAATGCTTAAATCACTCCTATTTTTTCCTACCATTCAGATTCACAATCCACCTTACTTTTATCCAATAAAATATGCTTAAACTTTCCTCCTACAGTTGCTTCACTGAATTTCTTTGTATGTTTTACACAATTTTAAATTTAAGTTTAATATACAGACAGAAAACTGCACAAATCCTGGCCTCTATAAAGCAAGCACATCAGGAAACCTGCATTCATAACGAGATCCGATGCCTTGGACCTGTGAACCCCGGAGCAACCATCAGGCCATTTTACAGCTTCTGCAGTGGTACCACTCGTAGCCACCATGCTGCAGCTGCGGCTGCATCCTCACCGTGGACAGTGCCTTAGTATAAAATGTCTCTTTGCTCTGTTCAAGTTTTCCTCCTTGGCGCTTGATGAAAATCTGTTTGCTATGCTGTCCCATCTCTGCCCAATCTCCCATTTGTATCTTTTAGGGCTCCTTATGTTCCAGTTGCCAATCCACTCTCAGCATCAAATTCACCAGATCACTTCACATGGCAGAACAGGTGGTTACAGATACACTTCATGACAGGAAGGCCATTCTGTCCTATCTTTGGTTCTCTTTCTCCCAAAGGCTCCCCTCTCAACTGATCTATTACTTCTATTTCCTGGCACCTGGCCCCTTGCCCACCATACTGACCCCTGCAGAGTAGCCTCTTCACTCATCTGTCCTTCCCCTGCTGACCTGTCCCTGGTGGTTGAAAACTGACTATCACAACAGCACAGGGCCTAGCCCAGAGAAAGGGTTCTAAGGGTGTTCACTTAAGGAACAAACAAACTGGCTGAGGCTATGAGGATCAGGGTCATCAAACAAGACTGAAGGTACTGCACACATCTGTTATTGTCAGGATTCCCCACTGAGTGGATGGCAGATGTCACAGAGCTCAGCCGGAAATTCACAAGAGTAAGGTGAAGGCTCCTGGGTGCCAAGCACTGCAGGTCGGCACCTGCTGGGTCCTTCTCATGCACATCCACTGAGCAGCTGGGGATCTCACTGGGACATAGGACTGTGTGCAGATAACGTGTTTCTAGAATGAGAGCCCTGGCCCTCCACCCTGCCTCCATGCTGCATTCACAGGCCTCCTGGGGCAGGCAGTCACCATGAACACACGAAAGTTGTGTCTCCTAATGAGGCTGGTCATTCATCAACAATAGTCAGCAACACACTAATTTATCAGAGATATTTACAGGCCTCTAAGCTGCCGAAGCCTCCTCAGAGAAAGTTCCCAACTTCACTGGAAGTGCCACACTCTGTTCACCATAAATTAATCACATTCTCTACTTAGGAAAACAAAACACTGCCAACTGCCATCCCCTTTTGTGACTAAGGGGCTCGGTCACCTAAAATTAAAAACAACAACAGTTCTGATTCCTTATGTGTGTGGAGAATTTTCCAACCTCACAAGGTGCTTCTGCATTTATACGACTTCGAGGCAGGCATTTCCTAGAAGCTGGCAGGGTAGGAACCACCCCATTTGGGTGATGCCCTCTCAGTCAAACTCAGGGTGAGGGCAGCTGGACTCCAGAGGTAGGGAAGGCTAGCAAGGACTGGGACCAGAGAACAGGGGGCTGGCTGATGAAGGGGAGGTCAGATCCCCAGAATTCTGGGAAGTCAAACTGAGAGGTCTAGACTTTGAGGGATAAAGTAGATATATTGAAGGTTTTCTAGGATGGCCTATTTTCAGATTTTATAATGCTGCACTCATAAATCAGCAACAGATCCCAGTAATGCCAACATGTGGAGTTTAAAGTACATCTCCCAGTCCACCAGAACAAGCATGCAGATGCGTCATGAGAGATGTGACTGCAGTTCTGATTTAGGACTCATGCCCCAGCAACAGAAGCCATGGAAGGTTTCTGAGCAGGCCTTGACCCCTGGAGCCAGTCCTTCAAGGGCTTACTGGGTTATGGGAGCCTGATAAGGGTCTGCAGGCCTGAATCAGCCAGATGAGCTAGAGTGAGGAGGGGGAAGAGGGTCCTGAAGGAAGGCAGGGCCCCCACTCAACTCACACTTTCTTGGCCCAGGTACAAAATATGCCTATAAAATAATCCACTTACTGTAAAATAACCTACAGAGGAAAGGACGAAGGTGGAAGGTGATAAGTGGGCCCCAGGAGACCTCCTCTCACCTTCAAGATACACAAAAGTCTGGCTGGAAGAAGGCAGGTAGGAGGCAGAGTCCAAGCTGTGGGTGCTGAGGCTGGAACCTCAGTGCTTGGCAGAGGTAGGAGGAAGGTGCCATGGAGAGACCCCATTGGACACAAGTGGAGCCCATGGGATACAGTGAGGAAATGCCCAGGGGCAGTGTCCACACAGAGCTAGGGATTAGAAACAGAGATGACAAGGGAACATCTGTGTGAGGACTATCACCCTTCCTGTGGACCAGCAAGTCTGGCAGAGGTGATGGCAAATTCTCCAGGAGAAGTATATACCTCCTTGGATCCAGCACTCAGTACAGGAGCAAACATTTATTCCAGAAGATACCACCATCCAGGGCCCAGAAGGCCCAGAATACAGCCCCAATCCCAGCCCAAAACCCTGCCCCACCTCACGCCTCCCCATACCAGACAATGCTTCAACTTTCCTTTCCTGCCCAAGTTTTCAGGAATTAAACATAGAGAAGAACAGCCCATCACTCCCTCTCTCCCCAGGCCCAGAATGCTTGGCTCTTGTTTAATACCAGGAGAGCCTCTGCCTTTCTTCTGGGAATACCTTGTCCTCAAAAAATGATTCTGTTCCTATGGAAATGACTTAAAGCAACACATTATTTCCCAAGGGGCAAATTACAATGCTGCAAAGAGTAAGAGCTTTTAAAATCATTTTCCATGAATGTTCTATTGCTGGAGACTCACGTTCAGGGTCTCTCTCATTCAGGCTGCTTTCCATGGTTGCAGAATCATTTTCCTAAAATGTCACAATTGCAAACGCAATTCCCCCATGTACCAGGATTCCTCGGGTTCTTTATTTAATTTGTTTTCTCTTCTTATCTCCTTTTCCATTTAGTTCAGTGCCCCACAACACATTCTGGTGCTCATGGCATCTCTCCATCCAGCCCCCTGACATCAAAGCACTAATTTATTCTGAGCTTAGAGAAAAAAATAATCTTGTGGTTCCTCTGGCAGCCCCTGCTCCCCTGCTCCCTGCTCAAGCTGCAGGGGCTCCACAGGCTCTCGGGGTTTGCACTGCACCCAGTACCCACACCTGCTCCCGCACCCCATCTGCTTGGCTGCACCCGTCTCCTGTCCTCCCTTGATCTCAAGTTAAGTAAGCGGGCTCTGAGAAGTCAAAAACATTTTAATCAGCTGCCCAAGTTGCACCCTCTAATTACAGCAGGGCAATGTCTCCAGCCAAAGAGCAAACAAATTGTGTCTCTTACATAAAAGTGTGATGAAATATGGCAGTTTGATGAATTTGGGCACCTTGTCATTTGCATCTTTCAAGACCATCATGAATTCTGTTGCTTCAGGCTAAGTCTGCCCCTGCCAGAGTCCCTTGAATGTTACCATCACATGACATGGCAGGTCTACCACCAACCCAATGTCAGGGTTCCCATCTTCTGTCTCCCACCCCCAGGGGATCACAGCCCTGCTTCAGTCCCCAGAACCAGTGTGACACTTCACTGCAGTCATCATAACAGGAAGAAATGCCGCCCCCAGAACCCATGTGGCACTTTACTGCACGTCATCACACGTCATCATAACAGGAAGAAATGCTGCCTACACGCTCTCACAGTCAATGTGCAGGCCAACATTCATCTGGTCTGCCTTAAGCCACCTTGTGGGAAGGGGAGTGTGGTGGCACTCTCCCTATTTGGAAAGCAGGCAGAAGAAATGGAAGACCAAATGCAGGCAAAGCCCTTTGCTTATGGCCTCTCTCCCCAACCATATGTGGCTCGGGGTCTCCCATGCAGAGTAATTTCTGGGGATGAAAAAGAGCACTTCCTCATGCATAGTGCTCTATATCTTCGGGGTCTCACAACACCCCAACTCTTTCCTACCCCACCTCCTAGTAGGCATGGACAACCCAGGAAGGCAGCAACATCCGCCTGGGGCCTCCAGCTGGCCTGGCCGGAAGGGATCTCAGGCTGTGTGATTTCTCACCCAGCCTGATCTCTAATGCATCGCAGTCCAAGTGTTGTGAAGAGGCTTCTGGAGGCCAGAGGTCATATACCACCCCTTCTAGGAGTCACGCTGCTGAGGACATGCTGGCTCAGGGAAGTTTCTGTGGGGAGCCTGTTACACAGCCATATCTAATAACTCGAAATGTTGACAGCGTTTCCACCGCCAAGACCATGTGACCGCTGCCAGATTTGTCTCCTCAGTTGGACGAGCTTTCAACCAGCAGGAGGTCAGTAGTGAAACGCAACTAGCACTGCTCAAAGCTCTTCCACAAATAACCCTGTGAACTAAAATTTAATAAACCTCTCTGCTAGTAGAAAATCAAACTCGGATTCTTTTGAAAGGGCATTACTTACTTGAAAATCTCTTTCTTCTAGTATTTCTCTCCTCCATCTCACGAGAAAAGCAGCACAAACGTACAAGTGGAAATGAGAAAAGCCCTCAGGTTCAGACTAAAAGAGAAAAAATAACCAAGAGAGAAATTTTAATGCATTGCGCCATTAACATAACTATAAAGTTATTTGTGATAGGGTTTATCCAGTCAGGGTTCAGAGAAAACCAAAGCTGGTGTTGACTCACTTTTACTTAATGCCTTAATTTCAAAATGCTCCCCTCATTAAAATAAACACCATTTTCTCTTTAAGTACCAGCAGCCTGATAAATAGCATGTGAATAGCAGACCAAGTTTCAGGCAGCCTCAAAGCAGTTGTTCATTTAGTTCTCTTGCACAGATAATAGCCAATAAAAGACAAATTCAATGAACACTAATCCTATGCCAGGCAAAGAATATACTCCTTGCAATAATCGTATGAAGGAGGTATTCTCCCTTTTCACAGATGAGGAAACAAGTCTGGGAAGTTGAGTAACTCATCCAGGTTGAACTCAGGTAAGTGGGAAATCAGGCCCTGGGCTTGAGTCTACACCAAAGCCCTGTTCTTCCCAGGGAATTAACAGGAAAATAAAGCTGGCAGGAAGTCATGGGTCACAGAAAGACGAGGCTCACACCCCCTCAAATCATCATGCCACATCTCTCCTCATTATCATCAAATGTGTCCTTCCCTCCCTCCCTTTTTCATCTATTCATTCTTTACTCATCCTTAAACCCAGGACCACAGTCATCTCCCCGGAGCTCCTCCCAGACCTGTCCTCTGGGCTGGTACACCTGTTCCTCAGGGCTACCAGGTTAGTTCAAGCACACATGCCAATTTTTAAGACTCGGGTTTCCCAAAAGTCCAGTTCTCAGGGTGCCGCCTTCACAATTCTGCCATGTCCATGCAATATCTATAAGACTACTGTTAATACTTTATAAGTAAATATAAAATACATGGTGCATAAGATGGTGATGTGCCACGGAATAAAATGAGGCAAGGAAGAGGGATGGGAAACAGCAGGAGGGCTTGCAGGGGGGTAGTTTGCAATTTCAATATGATGGTCAGTCACCTAAGGTGACATTTGAGCAAAGCCCAAAGAGGGAAAGCCACTTAGACATGTAGGAGGAAAACGTTCCAGGTGGAAGCAACAGGAAACACAAAGACCCTGAGGTTAGAGACCACTTGGCATGTTCCAGAAACAGCAAGGAGACCAGTAACAGTTACAATAGAGCAAGGTGAGTGGAACAGAAGCTGAAGCAGCTGTGATGGGCAAGTGTGATGGACAGACAGCTCCTCAGGATCTTAGGTCACTGCCTTGTTCTCTTGGCTTCAGAAAGGAGGGGAAGATATAGGCTTCAGAAGGATCCTTCTGGCTGTCAGACTGAGAAGAGACTTGGCACAAGGCAGGGGAGAGGCAGAACCAGGAGGTAGGTTAGGAGATCACAATGATCATAAAATCAAGAGGTGCTAGTGATGGGGCCAAGGGTGGAGCAGTAGAGCCTATGAGAAGTCAAATTCTAGATATATCTTGAAGGCTAAGCAGACAAAATATACTGGTAAATACCAGAGAACTGAATAGGAAAGAAAGAGAAATCAATGACAACACCAACATTTTTGGCCTCAACAACTGGAAGGACAAAGTTGTCTTTTTCTAAGATGGGGAAGAGTTATGAAAAAGTTTGTAAGAAACTGATGGGAAGGTCGTGAATTAGTCTTTCATTATGCCAATTTTAAGACATCTGCTGGGAATCCAGGTGGAGATGTCAGGTAGGCACCTAGACAGGCAAGCCCAGGAGAGTGGCCAGCAGTCCAGGCTAGAAATAAACACTGAAGACAGAAAGACCCAAAGGAATGACCAGGGAGCTGGGGGTTGATCCAGGGAAGTGAGAGAAGCAGCAGAAGGGTCCAAGCTCTGGGAGGTGATTGTTGGATTTTACAGTGTGGAGGTCACTGGGGGGCAGGAAGGCTGATGGAGCATGTTAGAATGGAAAGGAGGAAAAAACAGACAGGATTGTGCTTTACTGAGCTAGCTAGAACTGGCATTAAAACACTAAACAAAATCGCTGACAGTGGAATGGGCCTCCTTGCCTTCAACTTCCTGGTTTTAAAAGGTGGGGGCTAGCCAGGCTCGGTGGCTCAGCCTGTAATCCTGTGCCTTTGGGAGGCTGAGGTGAGTGGATTGCCTGAGCCCGCGGGTTCGAGACCCGCCTGGGCAAGCAAGACCTCATCTCTACAATAAATCAAAAAAATTAGCCGGGCGTGGTAG
>CAUYQG010080929.1:0-12849 GCA_963574415.1 Tarsius wallacei | reverse complement strand
GAGGCTAAGCCAGCCTCCTAACCACAGGTCACAGCTGGAGAGTATGTATCAAGCACATATCACTTGAAGGAAGGATGGCAGTGGTTCTGTTAGATGCAAATAAAGGAGAAATCTGGAAAAAGAAGAATGCCAAGTCACCAGAGAAACCAATTATGTTTCCAAGCAGCCAAAATACACGTATATGCCTGGGTGCCCAGGGCTTAAAAGAAATCAGAGAGGGTTGAAAGAAAATCAGGCTTCAGATCTAAAGGAAATCATCTTCTTTGTATATCCTGCCTGCAGTTTTGATTTTTTTAAAAAAATTCTCAATAGAATTTGCATGAACCGTTTCAATTCATTCTCCTTGTACAGAAACAGCACATTTACCAGCATGCTGACATTCTAGTGGAATAAGTAGAATTCGTTTCATTCTTTTTGGTTTCCTTCAGTAGAATGGGCCATTCTCACAAACTTTGCTTTTGAGCTTCAGACAGAAAGAAACTAATATCTGTTGAATACTTGTTAAGTGGTAAGAATCTGCCAGAGACCTTCGCTTGTGGTCCCTCACTTAATTCTCACCACAGCCCCACAAGGTATTAATCCCATTTGATAGATAAGAAGACAAATTCAAAGGTCATGTGACATGGCCAAGGCCTCAGAGCCAAACCAGGTTGAGTGCTCACTAATTATATTTATAGAAAGAAAACAGCAAGGATTCAGGTCACCTCTTCCATTCCCGCCACCTTTTATGCTCCACTGTGATACTTCCAAAAACAACTCTATTTCACCTCTACTGCATCCATCTCCATTCATATTGTAGAAATGCCTTAGAAAGATCATCAAATTTCTCAACCCATTTACCAATACACCTCTCTCTCTCTCTCTCTCTCTCTCTCTCTCACACACACACACACACACACACACACACACACACACGCCTATAATAAATAAAAGAGTTGGAGGGGAAAGGAGGATAAAAGTGAAAGTTTATGTATGGCAGAGATTTGGGCATAAATGGAACCTGGCTTTCCTCTTCTGTGCTCATCACCTTGTGTTTTCAGAGGCATATTTTCAATGACTGGTTTACTGCCCTGTGCTGGGCAGTGCCCATGAAAGTGAAGTATGCTGGACCACAAGCAGCCCTGTTAGGCCTTCAATTTCAGGAATAGACCAATTACCGTGAATTGCCAATATATAAATGAAAATACCTTGTGGAATTAAATGGAGATTAGCCCATGGATTTTAAATTTCCTTTAAGACACAAGTATCTTGGAAATTGAGTTGGATGTACCTCTGCCCTTTAAGGAGGTTCAGGTGGTTTAATTCTGACAGTCATCTCTGCACCTCTGGAAGTAAAGCCTCTGTAGAAGGCCTGAGAATTTTACAAGATTTCGCAGCCCTCAGTCAAGGTAACAGACTGTGAGAGGGGCCAGCATAGGCTACAGGTACATGCAAATGCAATCTTGCATTCCTTGTTGGGATCAAAATGTGTTCCTTCTCCAAGACGTTCTGGGAAGCCTCTCAGCCTCAAGCAGGACCTACCCTCTGAGCATGGTGCTAAATGTTCAATATAGGTTATCTCATCTAAGTTAATCCTGTCTTTTATGTTCACGTTCACAGGAAGCTACTGGCAAGGATGGTTTGGAAAAGCAGTTGTTCTGGTAGGTAGGAGTCTGACTTACCTCAAGAACTGAGCTGAGAGCAAAGCAACATGATGGTATGTGTGGTAGCTGAGAAGAGTTCTGTGAACCTAAGATCATGTTTGCAATCAGTATAGATGCTGGAAAGAACAGATACCTTGGGGTCTTGTCTCTTGGTGATTCTTTCTGTGCATGGAAAAAGGCAAGAAGCCATAGGCTGCAGTAGAGGTTACTGATGGAGACAGAGTTCCAGAATGACCTGGGTTATGGCTGAAGTTAAACCAAATGCTCATGACTCAGGCTTTTGATTTCTTATTGTCCTGAACAAGGAACAAATTATACCTACACACACACGCGTGCACGCGCGCGTGCACACACACACACACACACATAAAATTGTTGCCCTAAAAACTAATTTCAATTACTTACTGAAGTGAAGACTGGAAATCAGAGCAAATGTTTTTAAAGAAAGACACAGAGTCTGCTTAGAGATGGACCTGCAATTCCTTGTGAGACAAAGACCTAGGCCAGCATAGGTCTCTGATATTTTGATTTCCTCGCCACCTGGTCAACTCTGTCTCTTGCTCTTCCGAATATCAGATAGTTATGGTAGAGTTTGTTCAGCTACACTCTGTATTGGGAGGAAATTCAGGTTCACTGCCAAGGTATATCCAGGAAGACAGTGCCACTGAACTCATTTCACCGGGCAAACAAGCACCACTGTGACTCTTCCAGGCCTCCTCAGTGATGGATAAAAGCCTCATAATCTAAATATTAGGTTTTTCCCAATCAGTCAACATTCAACTCACATTAGCAAAGGCCTCTCACAGCTCAATGCCATGCTTGTTGATCAGGAAAAAAGTACCTGTATTTATTGAATGGCTGGTCTCTTCAGCTAGTGTTATTTCAAGAGGATTTCATTTTTATATGACATCAACTGCAAGCAATGGCTATTTGACACATTTATTTTAAATCCCGTTCAGTGTTAGTGGAGGATATCAAATTGACAGGCTCGGAGAACAAGCAGAGTTATCAGAGCAGAGTCAAGTTGCAAATATTCTTTCAGTCCCTGGCCCCTCAAGCTGCCAGGTGACCCTGGTGCTACTGCAGAGAGACAAGCCAGTGAGCTGGGCTACAGGTTGAAGGAATTTTGTCATTTTGGAAGAAGGAATTCTTAGGGTTCCCCGGATAACCAAGGAATCCTGGACATCCATTTCTAGCATCCTTTGTGCTCTGAAAGGTTCTTGCTGCCCGGCTGTCCTTAGATCTCTTTTCTCTCTCTCTAAATCCTGGTGACTTTTTAAGGTGTAGATTCTATTTCACCCCTCTGTGAAGATTTGCCTGAGCACTCCAAGCCATGGCAGGCTCGCCCTCTTCCAAACTCCAATGGTGCTAAGAGAAAAAAAGAGACAAAGCATCATGATGATCAAACCACGGCATAGGCCTGATTTCCCCGCCATGACTCATACTGGCCGTGTGGTCCGGGGAAGGTGACCTCTCCCGCTCTGATTCTCCATTCCCACCTATTGTTCTTGTCTAATAACATTTTACCTCACAGAATGGTTACAAGGATTCCATTGAAAGTGTTGTGAGTAAAGACCTGACCCATAAACTCTCGAGTAATTTGATCACATCCTTTCCTACCTTGTTCCTTTTTACATATTTCATGTGTTCTTTATTCTTTTTTAATTTATGTATTTATTATAAAGATGCGGGGTACAATTCAGGGTTAGGTACACAAACATCGATCATGCAGGTACCCTTGTGGATGAGGTATGCCCTCCCTCCCCTAGCAGTTTCCCCCAGCTGCCAGTCCCACCCCCCCTTCCCCTGACAGTTTCCCTCTACTGCCAATCGCTTTCTTATGGCATTATAATTGTTCAAGGTCACCTTATGAGTGAGAACATATGAAACTCAGTTCTTTGTTTCTGTGACAAATCACTGAGTACGATCGAAAACCCAAAGTGCCCAGGCCGTAAGAGATAGGATAGACAAGTGGGACCTCATTAAACTGACAAGCTTCTGCAAAGCCAAAGAAACCGTCAAGAGAGCAGGGAGACAGCCCACAGAATGGGAAAGAAGATTTGCCAACTGTATATCTGACAAAGGCCTAACATCTAGGATCTACATGTGTTCTTTACTCTTAAGGAGATTTGGAGCACCATCAGGACCCTGTGTCTTATTTATGTGTGTTTATACCTTCTGTTGCCTATTTTAGTGTTAGGCAAATCTTAGCTGCCCAGGCAGTATAGACTGATGGTTTGATGATTTAATCAATGTAAATGGTTTTGGCAGAAAGAACAGAGCTAAATCCTAGAGATAGATGCAGCCTGAAAACATATGCACTCTCTTTCTTTTTCATGAGTAAACGTAGCCATGGTGTGGCACCGACAGTCAAGAGAAAAAACCTTGGCAGTTTGAATGGCTTTTGCCAGAACTCTGGCAGAAGGGAGAAGGTTGATAAAGTAAAAATGGGCATATACCACAGATGAAAGGGTCTAGTATGCCTTGAAGGGGCAATCTTTTTAATGCAGATTTTTCTCACACATTCAAGTCAATGAAGGTTAGACAAATAATCCCTCCCAGAATGTTCAGAGTGATCATCTGAGGATCCGGAGAGCTGAGGGGGAATGGGGACCAGCAGGTCCCCTTGAACCGAATGTCCAGTGCCAGAGCCCAGAGGGGAGATGGTTCTGTTGCTTAGAAGCTGTAAGAGTCTGAGTGGCAAGTGGTAGGAATTGCCATGGTGGTATGGTTCCCTTGATACCCATAAATCAAAGGGGCAGGGAACTGGTAGAAAGAAGCTGATTTCTGAGTTCGACTCCAGGGAGCAGAGCCGGACTCCAGGTCTTTCTAAAATGGTTCTGCTTCCCTTCCAGGTTTTACAGTTCACTTTTATAAGTCCAGAGTTATTAGTACCTAGACATTGGCCACGTGACCAGCAGAGCATTGTATCAGACTTGAGTTTCAGCTGCATTTATCGATAATGACATGTTTTGGTCCAGACTTCCTGGTGCCAGGTATCAGAGGTATCTCATAGCTTTCATCAGTAGGGCCCGGCAGAAGCGTTCATCAAACTTGCCATAGAGTAAAGTGAGTTTACAAGGCCTAAGACATCACGCATTATGCCAAAGTTATACAAATCTCAAAACTTATGATTACGTTGCTACAAAAGTTATACAAATCACAAGGCTTATGATTACATTGATACCACATTATTCAAACTTATGACCACTCAGAAAAAGGGAGTAAATTGGATTTGCATCTTTCAGTGGATTGGGTGGAGTCTACAGGGAAGCCAGGGGTCCCCTAAAGCTACTTACAGGGAATGCACAGGAGGCAAGGGGACGCACACCTTTCATTAGCTCTCAGGAATATCGTTCAGGAATGTGCAGGAGCGCTTGAACCCTTGCCATGCCCTTCTGTAGGGGCTATGGCAATATGGATACACACGAGTGGGTCTCTGTGTCAATGGGGATAGCAAGACCAGCAAGCTGCAAGGAGTGAGACACCTGACCCTTTAATACCTTTTGTCGTATCTGGGGATGAGACTGGCAAAATCCGTCATATGATTATTTGGCTAAGTATCCTGGATTTGGACAGAAACTCTTACTGAACCGAGGCCAAAACATGGCTGGCCTTAAACTTAAACATCTTGAATCACTAAGTCTCATATCAGAACTCTTTATGATTTCTCTGTTATGTTATTTTCACTCGCATTGAGCCAGCATCTCTCCCTGCTGGGTCACTTTTAGAGAGATGCCTCTCCTGTGGATTGGCTTCCTCACGTTCACTCCTTCCACAAACAATGCCTGCCGTGTGTGCCTACTGGGAATCAAGAATTAAATGAAATGATAGAGTGACTTAGATAAACCACACAGTCCCTGCTCTCAGAAATTAGGCAAGTTTTCTAGGCAAAACAGACGAGCACAGAGTCTACTGCAAGCAGTGTGATAAAATGCAGTGATGGAGATAGGCATAAAGCACTGTGGGAGAAGGAACACCTCATGGACACAGCTGGAGGGAAGGGAGGTCGGAGAGCCCTCTTCAAACAAGTTGCTGGGAACTGAGCTTTGTAAAATGAGAAGGTGTTCCCTATAAGGAAGGCAGAAAGAAAGTGCATTCTTTGCATTCTTCTCAGGGGGTGCTACACATAGCAACCAGAAAGGTGTGAGGTCCTCTAAGGTCTGAAATTCACTGACTGTAAGTACAGCTCAGGGCATAACAGGGGCAAAAGAACAGACTAAGAGGTACTGGGGACGCTCTAAAGAAATGGACTTGATTGCTGATCTCAGAAATATCAAGGAGAACAAATGGACACAACTGGATTAGATGTGATGGTAGAAGGTCCGAAAAGAAGCTAAGAAGTCAGGTAGAAATAATGAAGGAAAGGAGAACTTGGGAGAAACAAATAAGCGCATTGTGTCTGATCACCAAATAAGATTGCAGGGCTTGGGAAAGGTCCAGATGAAGATATCTCGTGGACAGTTGGGCAGTATGTGACTTGGAAGCCAAAGATGCAAGTTAGGAAATTGCCAGTAATTAAAACCACAGAAATAGATCACTTAAAAAGAGTGTATAGGGTGAGATAACTAGAGGGAAAAAATTCTGGAATGATCATTCACAATAGCAAAGTCACGGAACCCATCTAAGTGTCCATTGACAGTTGACTGGGTAAAGAAAATGTGATATCTATAAACCAGGAAATACTATGCAGCCATAAGAAAATAGCAAAAGTCCGGGCTCGGTGGCTCAGCCTGTAATCCTGCGCTTTGGGAGGCTGATGTGAGTGGATTGCCTGAGTCCGCAGGTTTGAGACCCGCCTGGGCAACTTGGCGAGACCTCATCTCTACAATAAATTAAAAAATCAGCCGGGCATGGTAGCACGCGCCTGTAATTCTGGCTACTCGGAAGGCTGAGGCGGAAGGATCGCCGGAGCCCAGCAGGTCGAGGCTGCGGTGGCCGGGAGTGGCCACTGCACTCCAGTCTGGGTGACAGAGTGACTCCAACATACTAAATGCATAGAAAAAGAAATCTCACCAATCCTAGTTATAATGCTTTGCCTTTTAGATTTTTCCACTTTCTTTTGGAATTTAAAATAAATTTGGGAGAGGCTGGAAAAAATGAAAATGTAAGAAATAGGCAAATTTGAAATGTTGTCATGAGTCTTTATTCTTGACACATTGATCCTGTTCAGATAAAACTTAACTTATACAGCGACAAGTATGTTGGCCTAAAATATTTCCCAAAAGGACTTACGTGTTGTTTGATGACCAACTTACAGAGTGATATCATTTGAATTAGAAATGTAATATTGAATACACATACAGATAGCATCTTACTCACACTTAAATAATACCCAAATAACTTACTATATAGCCTCCTGTACCTCTCAAGTATAAAACATACTGGGGCCCTAGTTTCCAAAACTACTAAGATGCTCTTTTAATTTCAGCCTTCATTTGCAACCCTAAGTTACTTAACTAATTCAAAATGTTCTCAATAGCCTACAGTAGGGAAGATCAAGTTTATTTAATACTTTACAAACAAGTTTCTAAGAAAAACAAAAACATAGATCTAAATCATACATTTGCCCAACGCGACTACTTAATTTCCATTTTTAATTTCCAGCCCAGCAAGAACTATTATAAATAGTATTTCTGATGTTGAAGAATAGTTTCTCAAAGAAGAAAACCATCACATTATGATAATCCACAGAATCGTAATAAGCGATATTATCATTAAATATTCAGAATGAATTCTAAATCATGTTACAGTGATTTTTATCCTAAGTATTGGGTTTCAGTTCTGATGAACCTGAAATCTGTCTTAAACATAGAAAAGTGGTTCCTAGACAGTGACAACTTTCTCCTCCAGAAGACTAATATCTGGAGACATTTGTAACTGTCATAACCTAGGAATGGGAGGATGGTACTGATACCAAGTAAATAAAGGTCAGGATGCTGCAAAACACTAGATTCCTAAACGCATCATATATTGCTTCCTGCACACAAAGAAATATCTAGCCCTAAATGCAAATAGTGCCAAATTTCAGACAACCCAATCTAGAGTAAATATTTGCACAAATTTCACCAGTAATACTCTCTTTTAATAAATATTTTCACTATATAATTTTTTCTTTTGTGTAAGTGGTATAAAGAAAACTAAAGTATACAAATTAGTTCACTTTAAAATGAGAAATTATAATAAAATACAATTGTAAATTATTTTTAAAATTTCTATAATAGAAAATGAAAATTTCTATATCTTAGAAAAAGTAACCATGAAAAATAATACGTAAGGTTTCCAACCTTACCCTTTATAATTTCTTTAAAATTTTGTCCCTGTTTAGAGAAATTGTATTGCAAAACTATGGTATTTATAAATTTCCTTTTATTGTGTGTTTCCCTAAAAGAATGACATGTACTTTAAAGATTCATAAATATTCATGTTTTGTATGATAAAATACAAGTCATTTTTTAAGATCTTTGTGAAAACAATAGCAGTTAAAAGGTTATCAAAAATATAACTAACTTCAAAGAAAAGAGAAGTTTGAAGTTAAAAGTTGTGAGTAGTAAAGCCAATGAAAAGATGTAAGTCTAGAGGAGGAATATATTTGTGTAAACAAAATTGATTTTTCTAGAAACAGTCAGAGTGAAAAGAATAATGTTGTCCTCCGGATTCTTCTTTACATCATTTTCTCTTCTTAATCTACCAAATACTTTCCAAGGAAATTTTATTCATTCCCATAACTTTAATTCCTGCCTGTGTACTGATCTCAGTATACAGTGTATAACTCTCCTTAATCCTCTTCTGAGTACTAGGCATCACTTATACAACTGACTGTTAACAAATTCAGATGGAAAAAACTAAGATCATTCAAATTGTTGTTTGGACTGATTCCATAGACAAATTGCCTGTGCAGTCACATAGGAACCCGTTTTCCCCAGGACATTTTTATTTTGCACTGGGTCCCTCAGATTATGCAGCATTCCCCCTGTATGGAAGAGTGGGAATTTATGTTACTTATTAGTCCGTTTCTCCTAATCAGCAGTCTCCAGTCCATCCCATTCTCTGCATTTTTTGTTTTCCAGAGGCAATAGAATTCTATTACACTTTTTAAAGATACTTTTATTTTATTTTTTAATTTTTAACTTTGAAGATGTGGGGTACAATTCAAGGTTAGATATACAAATGGTTCTTAAGCAGGAACCCTTGTTGATGAGGTGTGCCCCCGCCCCCGGCAGTTTCCCACTACTGCCAATCCCCTTCTTATAGTATTATGATAGCTGTTCAAGGTCTGCTTGTGAGTGAGAACATGTGATCCTCAGTTCTTTGTTTCTGTAATAGATCACCCAGTAGTATAGACTCCATCCAAGTTGCTGCAAAGTTCATTATTTTGTCCTTCTTTATAGCTGTATAATATTCCATTGTCTATATGTACCACCTTTTTTTTATCCAGTCCTCTTTTGATGGGAAGCACAGTTGGTTCCATATTTTTGCGAATAACACTGCAGTAAACATGTATGTAAAGATGTCTTTTTCATAGGGTGATTTGAGATCTTCTGGATATATTCACAGTTGGGGGACTGCGGGGTCTTATGGAAAGTTAATTTTTAGATCTTTTAGGAATAGCCAAACTTTTCCACAGAGGTTGTACTAGTTTACAATCCCACCAACAGTATAGAAGTGTTTCTTTTCCCCTGCATCCTCTCCAGCATCTGTTGTTTTTCAAGTAATGGATGATGGCCATCCTGACTGGGGTTAGGTGGTATCTCAGTGTGATTTTAATTCACATTTCTTTGATGACTAGTGAGGCTGAGCATTTTTCATGTATATGTTGGTTGCTTGTATGTCTTATCTTGAGAAGAAACTGTTCCTATCCTTTGCCCCCCTTTTTAATGGGGCTGCTTGTTTTTTCTTTTCTTTTCGGCACATTCGAGAAGATTAAAACAAGATGCCTACATATCACCATACACAAATATCATCTCTAAATGGATCAAAGACCTAAATGTAAAGCCTCAAAGTATAAGAACCTTAGAAAACGCAGGAGACACCCTGATGGAAATTGGAACTGGCAGCCAATTCCTGATCAAAACCCAAGTGTCCGTGCCATAAGAGATAAGATAGGCAGGTGGGACCTCATCACACTGACAATTTCTGCAAAGGCAAAGAAACCATCAAGAGAACTGGAAGACAGTCCACAGTTTTGAAATAAATATTTTCCAACTGTATCTTTTAGATATTTTTAAAACATGCTTAAACATGTTTATTAACATGCTTTTCAGTAATATATTTGTAGGGTCATCACTTGGCTTTTCTGTTTTAAAATCCCTTTGGCTTCCTTTTACATAAGATTAAGATTCGGTTCCCCAAAATTCACCCCCCAAATCACTTCCCTTTGTCTTTGCACCTATATCTCATCAGATATTGCAATCACATCAGATATTTCAGCCAAATCTCTCTCTCTCTATTATTATGACTAAGTTAATGCTCTTAACAGATAAGCCACATTGGGCACATTAAGTATATTTACTTTCTTCTTCTACTTTTTATTTCCCCTGATTCATATTAAAACAACAATCTGACTCATCTTCTGTGAGATTTAGAGAGTAGAAGGCACCCCTTCAACTGTTCTTTCTGTTTATACAGCCAAGCACTGTCATAGTACATGTTGGACTTTCTGTAGCATTGTGAGCAGATGTATCCTTGTCCAGTCATGAGTTTTATTGCTATAAGAGGTATGGCCCAAGGTAATCCATTTTGCTGATGCATGTCACAGTGGGCCCAGTGTCATGGTGGATCTACGTAAAGTAATAGTAGTCAGCGTTACTGCTGACAGTAGCAGAATGAAATGCCCGGTGTCCAATACAGCACTAGCTATATGTTGAATCGCTCCAATATATTGAAACTGCTGTCTCATTCATTTCTTTATTTCGATCTGTTAATTCACTCATCTCTTATGTCACAATTTCCGTTAAATCTTTGAGCATATTTACAAGAGCTACTTGAATCTCTTTGCTACTTCTATTATCTTTTTTTTTATGTCAACATGATGTTGTTGAGTAAATGAATAATGTTAACATGTATTAAGAATGTTAAAATTTGTTTGGAAAGCATTCAATTTGATTGAGGACCAGCTTGATACATGTATTGGTTGTTATTGAGTAATTTTTACTCTGGAAGATACAAACTACCATGATCTCTGCATGGACACTGAATTTGCCTTCCAGATATTCAATGTGGTCTCTCTGCTAATGCGTTAGAACTTGGACACCTTGTGTGTGCTCTAGTAATTGTTGAGGTTCCAATGCTCTCATTGTTTCTTGCCTAGCTTTGTTGAATTTTATAATTTGTGGGCATTAATTTTTACTCAGTGAAATAATAAAAAAGAAACTTCTCTGTGTTGTTCCCTTTACTATGTACTGTATACCACAAATTCAGTTGATTATCTTACCTCCCAATAAAACACACACAAACCAAATTGGAATTTTCTTCCTCATCTCAGTGAGACCTATATATTCTGCTTGACTTCTCTCTCTTCCATCACTCTCTGGAAAGGGCTTTATTTTTTATTTGTTATCATCACTGCCTTTAAGGTTAGAAGCTTTGTCAAGTACCTAGAGATTGTTTGCTGTTTGCTTACATGTAAGGGAGTAGTACCGGGAAAAATGGATTATAACATTTTACGTTTATGTGTAGCACTTGTAGAAAGGTAAGTCTTCTTTTTCACTCATCTAGTTGAATTTCTAATTGTAAAATAGTCAGTTAGGATATGTGCTACCTCTTTTCTTGATGTATTTCTTTCTGAAAGATAAATCTTCTGGCATATTGCCATTTGAATAAACCTAGCTGCCCAGTTTTTCTGAGAGTGAAGTGGTTTTAAGACTGATTGAACTCCATACTCTGGATGTAGACCTTCACGTTTATTGCTTTTTTTTTTTCCCTAATAGAGTGTAACACTGCTCAGTTGAGCATAGTGCCACAAAGACAAGAGTGACTCTGCATAACCTTTTACCAGAATACCAGAATACACTGATGGATTTGAAATAAGAAGTAGATGAGGAATCCCATGTTGCTTGGGGGATCTTGGAGTCTGGCTGTTCACATAGTCAGCAAATTTTCACATTCATTTTCCCCAAGTTTACTGCCACCCACAGAGACACATAAATCCTGCAATTCTCTTCTCCTTTACCATATCCATTAGTCCATTGGTTTCTACATTGTAAAATATGGCTTGATTTTTACACTAGCATTATATGTATTTAATTTGTTTGATACTTTTTTGCTTATAAAAATTACTTTATTGGTATTTTAATAAGATTTTAAATGAGTCCAAAGCCAGTACACATTTTTATTAAAAGTTATATTGTTATTTTTCTATATTTAAGACTATTTTATCTATGATTGACACATAATTGTATATATTTATGGGTTACAGATGTTGCTTTGCAAGTATACATGGTTTAATGACCAAATCAAGGCAATTACCACATCTATCACTTTAATCATTTATAATATCTTTGTAATGATAATAGCAAAAAATCTGCTCTTCTAGCTATCTTGAAATATACATGACATCGATATTAGCTGTAACCACTCTACTGTGAACACCAGAACATATCCTTCCCGTATGACTGAAATTTTGGACTTATTGGCCAACCTCTCCTTAACCTCCTTCCTTCCTTGTCTTCCCAACTTCTGATAACCACCATTCTCCTCTTTACTTCTATGAGATCAACTTTATGAATGAGATAATGTAATGTTTGTCTTTCTGTGTCTGGCTTATTTCACTTAACATAATGACCTCCAGTTCTGTCCAATGTGGCTATAAATACAATATTTCATTCTGTTTTATGGTTGAATAGTATTTTGTTATACATTTTTTGTATAAATATATATACGTATTTTGTTATATATAGATATACATTTCTTTATCCTTTTAAATGGTGATGAGCACTTAGATTGATCCTATATCTTGGTTATTGTAAATCATGCAGCAACAAACATGGGAGTACAGATATCTCTTTGTCTTAGTGATTTTATATCCTTCAGATCTAGTCCCAGTAAAGAGATGGTTGGATCCTAAGGTAGTTCTATTTTTAATTTTTTTTTTTTTTTTTTGAGTTTGCGTCTCACTCCGTCGCCCAGACTGGAGTGCAGTGGCCGCTCCCGGCCACCGCAGTCTCGACCTGCTGGGCTCCGGCGATCCTTCTGCCTCAGCCTTCCA
>CAUYQG010080927.1:0-25333 GCA_963574415.1 Tarsius wallacei | reverse complement strand
CACGCCCGGCTAATTTTTTTGATTTATTGTAGAGATGAGGTTTCGCCTGCCCAGGCGGGTCTCGAACCCGCGGGCTCAGGCAATCCACTCACCTCAGCCTCCCAAGGCGCGGGATTACAGGCTGAGCCACCGAACCCGGCTTTATTGGAGGGCTTTTAAAAACGGATTACTAGGCCCTGCTCCCAGAGTTTCTGATTCAGTTGGTCTGGAGTGGAGCCTGAGAATTTGCATTTCTAACAAGTTCCTCGTAATGCCAATGATGCTGGTCTGGGGATTTGAGAACCATTGATCTGGAACATTATCATAATTTTAGAGTGTTCTGTCACGTCCCTTCCCAATTAATCCTTGTCTACTGACTGTTCTGATTTTTATGTAATTACATTATAAACATAATAAATCTCTTTTTAGTAAAAGTCAACTTATGAAAATCCAAATTTTTAGGCCAGGCATGGTAGTTCATACCTATAATCGCAGCATCTTGGAAGTCAGAGGCAAGAGGATTGCCTGAGCCCAGGGGTTCGAGACCAACTTGGGCAACTTGGTGAGACCTCACCTCTAGAATAAATCAAAAAATTAGCTGGACATGGTAGCTCACGCTTGTGGTTCCAGCTACCTGCAAGGCTGAGGTGGAAGGATTGCCTGAACCCAGCAGGTTCATGCAGTGGTCATGAACATGCCACTGCTCTCCAGCCTGAGACTCTGACTAAAAAAAAAAAAAAAAAGAATATCCAAATTTTTGAAAAGATAAATTAGGGATAATTGATTCTTATAAAAAAGGATTCATTCATTTTTTTTTTCTGAGACTTTTGTACTTGTATGTGATATAATGTTGTACTGCATTGTATCATTTACTTGTATATGACATCTTTCAAACTAGGTTGTAAATTTTTTTTTTTTTTTTTGAGATGACATCTCATTCTGTCATCCAGGCTGGAGGGCAGTGGCATGATAATGGCTTGCCACAGTCGCCATCTCCTGGGCTCAGGTGATATTTCCGCCTCAAACTTCCAAATAACTGGGTCTACAGATGTGTGCCATGATGCCTGGCTAATTTTTTTATTTTTTATTTTTTTGGTCTCAAACTCCTGGGCTCAGGTGATACTTCCGCCTCAAACTCCCAAATAACTGGGTCTACAAGTGTGCGCCATGATGCCTGGCTAATTTTTTGATTTTTTTTTTTTTTTTTGGTCTCAAACTCCTGGGCTCAGGCAATCCTCTTGCTTCACCCTCCCAAAGTGCTAGAAGACAGTTGTGACCACTATGCCTGGTCAATATTATAAATTTAGGTGTGAAGAATTAGTCTTGTACTTTGTCATATTCCTTTAGCACCTAGCTTAGGCATGGTTAATATGTGTAACTGATTGACTTAAAGAGATCTTTTTGGCTTCCCTTTCTCCTATTATTTCTAAACTTTATTTTTTACTTTATTATTTAGCTCATTATATTAGATTCTTAGGAGATGAGGTAACAAATTATCATAATTTTTGTGGCTTAAAGCAACAGAAATTTATTTTCTGAAAAATTTTGAGGTCAAAATTCCAAATCAAGGCGCTAGTGAGGTTCTAAAGTTAGAGTTGAACAATGCTGACAGATCATGAAGAATCATAGATGTCATTATTAAGAGGTTTAAGCTTTATTCTGAATGAAATATATGATGATCCATAGATAATTTTGTGTAGGGGAATGCCTAAAGCAGATCACATTATTGAAAGGTTATTCTGGTGGCTCTGTGGAGGATGAATGGGAGAAGACTAAAACTGTAAGCAGGAAGACCAAATAGAAGGCTGCTGTGTTAAACTAGAACGAAGATTACTGGGTCCTGAACCTAGACAGTGGCAATAGAAGAGATATTTAGTTAAGAGATATTTAGAAGTTAGGTACAATTTCACTTGAGGATGCACTGATTGTAGGAAGTAAGGCCAGGGACATTCAGGTTTACAGCTTGTGATTGTTTGCTTATTACATTACCTGAATATTCTGCACTTTCGTAATACTCAGTACCTTTGTAATTTCTTGTTGAATTTCTATCTTCCCTATTAGACTATAAGATGATGCAAGCAAGGACCACGTCTATTTTACTCATTTTAAAATTCTTAGTGACCATCTTAGTATGTGGCATACTGGGAGGTTGGAAGAATAAAGAAGTGAATGGTGCTGTGGAGAAATGTGGGGAGTCGAGGAGGGGGCGGTATATTCAGTAGATATTTCTAAGTTCAGCCTCACTTTTCCATTCTTATTTTTCCTGCTCCATTGTTTTGTAATGGCAACAATATTTTTCTGTTTCCCAGACTTGATACCTCTGTTCAATATTTCACTTTCTTATATCCTTCACCTATCATATTGTCTTTGTTGTCACGTTGTGTTGTCTTTCATTTTAATATGCCTTAAATTTGTCCTTCTGTTTGCATCCTCACTGTCAGAACACTAACCCAGGCCAGGCCTGGATTGTTGCATTAACTTTTTTTAAAATACAAACTTTATTTTAGAACAGTTTTAGATTTATAGAATTATTGCGGATAGTACAGAGAGGTCCTGTAGACTCATACCCAGCTTCCCCTACTATCAATTCATTAATATAGTTTATTTGTTAACATTATTAAACCAATATTGATATATCATTATTAACTAAAATTCATACTTTATTCAGATTTCCTCAGTTTTTTTTCCTAATGGATTTTTTCTGTTCCTGGATTCCATCCAGGAGACCACTTTATATCTAATACTCATGTCTCCTTAGACTTGCCTTGATTTTGATGACCTTGACGGTTTCAAGGATTGTTGGTCAGCTATTTTATAGAATGTGCCCCAGTTGGGATTTGTGTGATGTTTTTCTCATTGTTAGACTTGGGTAATGTGTTTTGGGAGGAAGACCAGGGAGGTAAAGTATCATTCTCATTACATCTTATCAAGGGTACCTACTATCAGCTTATCACTACTGATGTTGACCTTGATCACCTGGCTTGGGATAGTCTGTTCGGTTTCTCCCCTACTACGCCCATCTTTTCCATACTGTACCCTCTCTAGAAGAAAGTCACTATGCATAGGCCACACTTAAAGAGTGGAAAGTTAGCTGGGCTCGGTGGCTCAGCCTGTAATCCCGCGCCTTGGGAGGCTGAGGTGAGTGGATTGCCTGAGCCCGCGGGTTCGAGACCGCCTGGGCAGGCGAAACCTCATCTCTACAATAAATCAAAAAAATTAGCCAGGCATGGTAGCGCGCGCCTATAATTCCAGCTACTCGGAAGGCTGAGACGGAAGGATCGCCGGAGCCCAGCAGGTCGAGGCTGCGGTGGCCGGGAGTAGCCACTGCACTCTAGTCTGGGTGATCGAGTGGGACTCCAACTCAAAAAAAAAAAAAAAAGAAAGAGTGGAAAGTTATGCTTCACCTCCTTGAGGGTAAAGTATCTGCATAAATGATTTGTAATTCTGCACCAGAGATTTGTCTGTTTTTCCCATCCACTCATTCAATCATTTATATATGCCAATTTGAAGTTATACTGATATGGTTATTTATTTTATACTTTGGGTTATAATCCAATATTACTTCATTTATTTTGTTGCTCAAATTGTTCCAACTTTGGCCATCAGGAGCACTTTCAGTTGGCCTCTGGTTCCTTTGACATACTCTTATCATTGTTTTTGTGTGTGTGTGTATTTTAACACTTTCTTATTTTTTGCACTACAAGGTGCTCCAGGCTCACCTTGCATGTTTCCTGCCCCAGTCATAGAATCAGTAATTTCTCCAAGAGAGCCCTGCTTTCTTTTATTGGAGAATGGTATTAGAAACCAAGATCTGTGTACTGTTTAGTTGATCTTCTTGCCTCTTGTATTTTTCCTTTCTAGTTTATCCTGCCATATTCATCTTCCTAAAATAGAACTTCCTTGGAGTAGGTAATTTTTCTCTTTAAGAGTTACTTGATCAGATAAGCTTACTACTGCTTATCTGATCAAATATTCCTAGCCTAGCTTTCTTTGCCTCACCTACTATACTTCTCTCATTATTAAATGGTTTGTTTCTCTTTCACTTCTTATTGTGTTCTAACCTTGGCCTGATTTGCCCTTCTCTGACATTCGTAATTCATACTTTCCTTATTCTTATCTTAGGGTGCTTTAGTTTTTTAAATTGTTAGACTTGTTTGTTTTTCATATTTGGTAATCAATAGCAAAAATTAGAAGTAAAAGCCAGAAAGGACCTCGGAAACATTTGGCCTGTCTCCTCATTTAGAGATAAGGAAACTGTGGCCCCAGTATTTGGAGTGATTTGACCAAGTCATGGCAGAGACAGAACTAGATCTTTAACTTTCTCTCACTTTTCACATATGCAACTGTTTCATGTCATGCTCCCTACTTGTATCCTTTAAAAAAAAAAGAGATTTAATTTACATACCATATAATGTATCATTTTCTTTCTTTTTTTTTTTTTGAGTCGGAGTCTCACTCTGTTGCCCAGACTGGAGTGCAGTGGCCGCTCCCGGCCACCTCAGCCTCCACCTGCTGGGCTCCGGCAATCCTTCTGCCTCAGCCTTCTGAGTAGCCGGAATTACAGGCATGCGCTACCATGCCCGGCTGATTTTTTGATTTATTGTAGAGATGAGGTGAGGTCTTGCCAAGTTGCCCAGGCGGGTCTCGAACCCGTGGGCTCAGGCAATTCACTCACCTCAGCCTCCCAAAGCGCGGGATTACAGGCTGAGCCACCAAGCCCGGCTATCGTTTTCAAGTGTATAATTCAGTGGTTTGTTTGTTTTTTAAATATATTCACCATCACCACTGTTTAATTCCAGACCATTTTTATCTCCCCAATGAGAAACCCCTTACATGTTAGTGGTTACTCCATATTTACCCATCCCTTCAGACTGTGGCAACCATTTTTCTACTTTCTATCTCTATTCTGGACATTTCACATACGTAGAATCATATAATATGTGGCCTTTTATATCTTGCTTCTTTTGCTTGGCATGTTTTCAAGGTTCATCTATGCGGTAGCCTGTATCAGTACTTCATTCCTTTTTATGACTGAATAATATTCCAATGTATTTCACACAAAAATATTCCATTGTATATCACATTCTGTTTATTTCTTTGTCAGTTGATGGATATTGTGTTGTTTGCCCTTTTTGACTATTATGAATAATACTGCTATTATTCATATACATGTTTTTGTTTGAATATCTGTTTTCAACTTTCATGGGTATATACCTAGTCATGGAATTGCTGGTTCATATGGTAATTCTTTATTTAACTCTTTGAGGAACTACCACACTGTTTTTCACATAGGCTGCACCGTTTTACATTCCTACCAGCAGTGTAGAGGAGTACCAGTTTTTTCTCTACATCATCACCAACACTTATTTTCCTTTGTAAAAAAAAGAAAATTATAGCTATTCTAAAGAGTGTGAAATGATATCTCATAGTTTTGATTTGCATTTTCCTAATGACTAATGATGTTTAATATCTTTTCATGTGCTTGTTGGCCATTTGTGTATCTTGTGAAATATGTTTTTAAGTCCTTTGCTCATTTTTATAGTGGGTTGTCTTTTAGTTGTAAGAGTTCTTTATGTATTCTGTTGACTAGGCCTTTATCAGATATATGATTTGCAAATTTTATCCCATCCTTTGAGTTGTCTTTTCACTTTTTTGATGGACTTTAAAGCACAAAAGTTTTAAATTTTGAAGTCCAATATATAAAAAAGTTTTTTGGCTGCTTTTGGTATCTTATCTAAGAAACCATTGCCTAATTTAAGGTCATGAAAACTTACACTTGTGTTTTACTCTAAGTGTTTTATAGTGTTAGCTTTTATATTTGTATCTTTGATCCATTTTGAATTACATTTTTTAAATGGTTTAAGATAGGAGTCCGAATTCATCCATTTGCACGTGGATGTCCAGTTGTCCCAGCACCATTTGTTGAAAAGATTTTCCTTTCCTCCATTGGATTGTCTTGGCACTCTTGTTGAAACCAATTGTGCATAGATGTATGGGTTTATTTTTGGGCACTAAATTTTATTCCATGAATTTATGTTGTATCCTGTGCTAGTACCACATTATCTTGATTACCGTAGCTTTGTAGTAAGTTTTGAAGTTGGTGAGTATGTATCCTCTAACTGGACTTATTTTTCAAGATTGTTTTGGTTGTTCTGGCTATCCCATATGAATTTTGGGATCAGTTTGTCCATTTCTATGAAAAAGGCAGTTGTGATTTTGATAGTGACTACATTGACTCTGTAGATCAATTTGGGGAATATTACCATCTTAACAATATTAGATCTTTCAATTTATGAGCATAGATGTCTTCTTTAGAAATAAATGACTTAAAATGTCTTTCCCCAACTTGTAGAGTTTTAGAACATTTGGACAGTAAAGTATAAAGATAATAACTCAAAATTACTCAATTCTGTCAATCAGTGATAACATTATAAGTATTTTGATGTTACTTCTTTCTGAACTTTTATAAATTTTTTTCAAATAAATTTTTCATTTGAAGAGGTATAGAGATAACAAAAAACCAAAATGTTTTTCCTGTTTTCATATAGTCAACATGACACCTGTAGTTTCAGCTGTTTGGGAGGCTGAGGCAGGAGGATTACTTGAGCCAGGAGTTCAAGGTTACAGTGAGCTCTAATCATGCCATTTTACTCCAGCCTGGGTGATAGGGTGAGACCTTGTCTCTTAGAAAAAAAGAAAGGAAGGATTGGAAAGGACCTTAAAGTTTGTCTACTTCAATCAAAACAGGAATCTCCTGCCATAACACCTATCCATAATGTGTTGGATTAGAACTGGAAAAAATGTGGATATAACAATTTGGGATAAGTATACATGATGTGAAAATTTTTTATATTTGGTATTTTATTTTATTATTTTTGAGTCAGAGTCTCACTCTGTCACCCAGGCTGGAGTGCAGTGGCACGCTCACAGCCACCACACCCTCGACCTGCTGGGCTCAGGCGATCCTTCCATCTCAACCTTCCAAGTAGCTGGAACTATAGGCACGTGCCACCACTCCTGGCTTATTTTTTGTTTTATTGTAGAGATGAGGTCTCACCAAGTTGCCCAGGCTGGTCTCTAACCCCTGAGCTCAGGCAGTCCTCTTGCCTCGGCCTCCCAAAGTGCTGGATTACAGGCTTGAGCTACTGTGCCCGGTGGATATTTGATATTTTAGATCCCATTTTTTATTTTGGTCTGTTGATTTCTGCTATATGAAATTTTGGGATTTCCATAGTACGTACATAATTATAACTTGAGTTGTTGTAATAATTACTTGAAATAGTGACTATACTTTTCATTTCATTAAGGTAGCAACTAACATTTTGTTTCATGCCTTTATTCCTTCCTTGCTCAATATTTAACATGTAATGTTGATCAATAAAAACAAAATTATGGGCCAGGTGTGGTAGCTCGTACCTGTAATTCTAGTACTTTGGGAGGCCAAGGCAGGAGGATTGCTTGAGACCAGGAGTTTGAGGCCATCCTTGACTACATAGCAAGACCCCATCTCTCCAAAAATTTTTAAAAAATAGCCTAGTGTGGTGGTACACACTTGAGCCCAAGAATTCAGACTGCAATGAGCTATGATTGCAACCTCCTGGGCTGCACTCTAGATTGGGCAACAGATAAACAAACAAACAAATAAATAAATATTATGATGATGGTTGTTTAAAGCTGGTTTTGAATCTCAGAGGGTTGTCCTAGAGTTCACTGACCAGGTTCATACTGTTTGAAGTATTAAAGACATTTAAGGAAAAACAAGGTGTTAGCAAATACATCAGGTGTTTTATGTCTTTACTGTGGAATGAAATACACTCATACAAAAGGAGAGATGTGGAGATTATGCAGAATGTGGTGGAAGAACAAAAAGGGAGACAGGGCAGGGTGCATAATTATTCCAAAATGGGAATGGAACAGCAGTGGGTGGGTATGCAAAGGGAAGACCAAATTAATGGATCAGTGAACTTTAAATTCTTTGCTTAATTATGAATCTTAAATAGACTTCTTAATCCCTTGAGGATGAATGACTTTCTTTTTGTTAGATGCAACTAGGGAACTCTTCTAGTGTTTGGTTGCCATTAAATATACAGATGTTCTAGATATAACACAGAATAGGTTGGCCATCTTAATGTTTAATTTTAGGATATTTTATATTAATTCTTGTTAACTAGCTAAATTGTTTCAATTATGTTATTCCACTGACTAGAATGCATTTTTATTTGCAATAAATTTAAATTTTTTATTCATGTTCTCTTTAAACATTCCCCTCATTTCTTATAAAAATACTTGGGGAAATTGTCACATCTAAGCTTTTATACTATTCATACTGTAGAAGCTACATTTAATATGTCTCAAATCATGTGGGAATTTTGTTTACTCAAGAAAATTTGGAAAGGTACTCTGATATAGAAAACAAAGCAAATCAACAGTTCCTGGAAAGCTGCTAAGGATAGTACTATATTTACTCGTGATAAGTGTTAAGAATGGATTATTGAAACTCTGAAGCACCAACTGTTTGAGTGTAGAAAGAATGGAATGTCTTTTTTTTTTTTTTTGAGACATAGTGTCACTCTGTTGCCCAGGCTGGAGTGTAGTGGCAGGATCAAGGCTTATGGGAGCCTTGACCTCCCGGGTTCAAATTATCTTTTTGCCTCAGCCTTCTGAGTAGCTGGGACTATAGATGAGTGCCACCATGCCTGGGTTAGTGTTTTATTTTTTGTAGAGATGATGTCTAGCTATGTCATCCAGGCTGATCTTGAACTCCTGGGCTCCAGCAACTTTTTTTACCTTGGCCTCCCAAAGTGCTGGGATTACAGACATGAGCACTTGCTAGAATGTTTTTTTTCATTGTTTTATTTTTAGATATTTTTTGAGTTGGAGTCTCACTCGGTCGCCTAGGCTGGAGTGCAGTGGCATGCTCACGGCCACCACAGCCTCCTATTGCTGGGCTCAGTTGATCCTTCCTCCACAGCCTTCTAAGTAGCTGGAACCACAGGTGCATGCCACCATACCTGACTAATTTTTTATTTATTGTAGAGATGAGGTCTCACCAAGTTGCCCAGGCTGGTCTTGAGCCCCTCTCACTTCTGCCTCTCTCCCAAAGTGCTGGGATGTCAGCTTAGAATGTCTTTTTTAAAGTGATGTACGTCTATACTTAGTATACTTTTACACTATTTTTATATGCCTCTTATGTGACATTTAAAAAGAATATATGGGCTGGGTACGGTGGCTCACACCTGCAATACTTTGGGAGGCTGAGATGAGAGGATTACCTGAGCTCACAAGTTGGAGACCTGCCTGGGCAACTTGGTGAGACTTCATCTCTACATTAAATCACAAAATTAGCTGCGCATAGTCCCACCTTTTTGGAAGGCTGAGGCAGAAGAATGGCCTGAGCCCAGCAAGTCAAGGCTGTGGTGGCCATGAGTGTGCCACTGTACTCTAGCCTGGGCGACAGAGTGAGACTGACTCAAAAAAAAAAAAATGTAATTTAGAAAGTATAGTTATAAAAAGAAACACCTATAACCTACCATCCAACTTAAGAACTAGAACTTCACTCGTACTGCTGAATCTAGCAATGGTCACCTCTCCTATTAATTCCCCTGCCTTCCCTTTAGGGATAACCGCTGATAAGCATTTTGTATTTTATTTATTTAAAGTAATAATTTTATTATATTACCATATATAGATGTATATTATAATAGATCCTTAAAATATACTATTTAGCTTTGCTTGTTTTGAGCTTTATAAAAATGGTATATTTTGAATTCTTCAGCTATTAGCTTTTTTCACTCTATGTTGTTTCTAAGAAACTCACTTATGATATTGCATATAGCTATAGTTAATTCACTTTTATGTGGTATATTCCATTGTATGACATTCCATAATTAATTTATCCATTTTCCTGGTGATAAATACTGCAATGCTTTAACAAACATTTATGTACATGTCTTCTTGTATGTGTATGTGTGTTGGATGTGTAGGCATGTGCAGGCATCTCAAAGTTACTCCAAGGTAGATAGATATTTAAGAGTGGAATCTGTGTCACAAAGTACATGTTCAGCCTTACAAGATATGGTAGCATTTAATTTAGTAATCAGAACAACCCATAACTATCATTTGTATTCCTAGATTTAATAAAGAAACTGTGGTTTAGAGGTGTTACGTATCCAAGAGACACACAGGTAGCAAGTGGCCGAACAGGTTCAGACCCCTGTTTGTTTAACTTTAAGACTAAACTCTTGATCAGTAAGTTGTTTTGCCTTTGTATGGTTAAGTGTACATAACTAGGCATTAGATATAGTATAATTGGGATGCTTTTTAATGTGAACGTTTAAGTAATAGAGGCTAAAAATCAATGTTTTAGAGACTAAAATCTTTGTGTATGTTAATAAACGAAAAACTTTCCCATGAAGTTAGGGTCCCAGTCTCCTTCTAAATATATGTTCTGTCAGCCTTAACATATGGCTTCTATTCTGAAGGTCACAAGATGACTGCTCTCTCCCAGCTAGCCATCTGTGTTCCAGGCAAGAAGGGAGCAGGAGGACAGGCAGAGGCCAAAGGGCATTGACTTCCATTTATATCCTACTTGGCTGCCTCTATTTGTAAGGAGAGCTGGGAAATGTAGCCTTTTAGTTGGGAACATTCTGCCCTTAGTTTTTTTATTTTTTATCTTTTTTGAGTTGGGGTCTCACTCTGTCACCCAGGCTGGAGTGCAGTGGCATGCTCGACCTGCTGGGCTCAGGTAATCCTTCTGCCTCAGTTTTCCAAGTAGCTGGAACCACAGGCATGTGCCACCATGCCTGGCTAATTTTTATTTATTTATTTATTGTAGAGATGAGGTCTTGCCAAGCTGCCGGGGCTGGTCTCGAACTGGTGAGCTCAGGTGATCCTCTCACCTCGGTCTCTCAAAGAACTGGGATTATAGGCGTAAGCCACCCACCTCACCATCCGGCCTGCTCTTAGTTTTATTTATTTATTTATTTATTCTTTTTTTTTGAGTTGGAGTCTCACTGTCGCCCAGACTGGAGTGCAGTGGCTGTTCCCGGCCACCGCAGCCTCGACCTGCTGGGCTCTGGCGATCCTTCTGCCTCATCCTTCCAAGTAGCTGGAACTACAGGCGCGTGCTACCATGCCCAGCTAATTTTTTGATTTCTTGTAGAGATGAGGTCTCGCCAAGTTGCCCGGGGGGGTCTCGAACCCGCGGGCTCAGGCAATCCACTCACTTCAGCCTCCCAAAGGCGCGGAATTACAGGCTTAGCCACCGAGCCTGGCTTGCTCTTAGTTTTATAATGGAGATCTTGTTAATAGGAAAAAGGGAGAGATATCTTGGAAAGGCACCTAGCAGTTTCTGCACAATTATATTAAGGCCAGGTGAAGATATATAGCCCTCTTCAGTTTACCAAGGATGATAATATAATTGTTGGCTTTTAATTATTTAGAAAATATATTTATAAAAAACGGCTAATGCTGGATTCAGTGGTGCATGCCTATAATCTCAGCTACTGGGGAAGCTAAGCTGGGAAGATCACTTGCACCCGGGAATTCAGTACCAGCTAGGGCAACGCAGCAAGACCCATTCTCAAAAAAAAAAAAAGTAAAAACTGATTTCTATATGTAAATAATAACCAGATTGATCCTGATATCAGGTTGAACATTAAATTGAACCATATGAAATTTTAATTTATTTCTACATTATCCCAATGTATTGTTGCTTAGAAATAGGGGCAGGGATTGAGCACAAAAGATACCAGAAAACTAAGTACTGAAACTGGGTGCCTATAGTCCTGACTACTTGAGAGGCTAAGGTGGGGGCATTGCTTGAGCTCAGGAGTTAGAGTTCAAATTGGGCAACATGGCGAGGTCCCGTCTCAAAAAAAAAAAAGCTCATATACATTTACCCCGTCTCTTTAAAACGAAACTAAATACTAAGGATATGGGTTGGAGGAATTGGAGCAGAGACTGACAGGAGTTCAGTAATTGAGTAGAAGCAAATCAATTAGAAAAGACTTGAGAAGAGAGCTACTAAAGGAATTTTGCCTAGGCAGACAGAAGTTGTCCAGGAAAAATACATCATGAATATTTCTTGAAATAAGGAGATCACTGTACTTAAGAAACTAGGAATTGACTTGAAGATTCGTGTTACCTACCCCTCGAAGTGAATCTGTGGAGAAGCAAAGACGACCTTGCCTCCTTACCCATGAGGGGAACTGAGAAAGAGATGTCTGGTTCATATTGGACATACAAGCAAGGGTAGGGTTAGAAGAAAAATAGAATTATAGCCTATATTAAATTGGGCTACATTGAGTTATAATGAGACTTTATGCTTATAATTTACTACCTAATGTGGTAAAATAAATTTTTTTCCCTTCCTGGAATGGGGGGATACTTTTCCCCCCAGTTATCAACGTAATCATGCTCATTGTGGTAGATCTGGAAAATATAGAAAAGGGGAAAGGATGGCATCCCTCCATAGGACGATAACCACTGTTATCTTGGTATGTTTCTTTAATAGTGTATTTTTAAACATGCTATAATCACAATGATGGTGTTAGGTTATCAATTGTGTGTATTAAATATATTTTGGAAGATAAGTATTTCCAGACAAGGGCTGTCATCTAGAAGTTTTTCTTCTCTTTTCCCCATTTCTTTGGGGGTGTGTGTGTGTGTGTGTGTGTGTAAATTTCTTGTGTAAATTGAGATTTAACTTGTCTTTTCTTGGAAACAATGGAAGAGGGTTCACCCAGGACCTCAGCTGTGGTTTCTCCAGCACCTCATTTAGAAAGAAGTTGATAGAGTGGCTCAAGGGAAGAATGAGCATATGTGTATACTCTGTAACTGCTTAATGGTGCCTTGGGCAGCTGAGGTCATCAACATAATTATCTGTGTGGATCTAGACACTGGGATGACAAAATGCTGGTCATCTATTTGTTTTCTTGGAGAATTATAAGGTTTAGGAAAGCCTAATGGCTTACGAGAATGTATACATTAGGTATCTCTTTCCTTAATTGCAAATATCCTCAGTATCTGTGGGCGGTGGGTGTGGGTATTGCTTCCAGGACCCCCACAGATACCAATATCCATGAATGCTTAAGTCTCACACACAATAGTATAATATATAATATTTGCATGTAACTAACATATATCCTTCTGTATACTTTAAATCATCTCTAGATTACTTATAATATCTTATACAATGCAAATGCTCTGCAAATAGTTTTACTATATTATTTTGTTTGTATTATTTTTTATTGTTGCATTCTTGTTATTTTTTTCTGAATATTTTGGATCTACAGTTGTTTGAATCTGTGCATGTGGAACCCAAGGATACAGAGGGCCAACTGTACAGTATTTAGATTTGTATTTTTAAGCCCGAAAAGTCCTAAATAGGCTTATTTTGAATTTTTTTTACTGATTTTAGTATTTCGGGTAATACACAAGACAACTGTTATTGTTACAGCTTTGCCAATCTCTTTGAACTTTATTTAGTTTAAAACTTTAAAAAATTTGCAATAATTTTAAACATAAATAGAATAATAGTTGGCAGTACACTATAATGATCCCATGTACCCATCACCAAGCTACCTATGATGATTATCAACTCATGGCCAATCTTATTTCATTTCTACATTCACCTGAAGACATCTATCATTTTATCTATAAACAATTTGGTATTTTTCTTATGATAAATACTTTTTAAAAATAACCATAATAAGCTGGGCTCAGTGGCTCAGCCTGTAATCCCGCGCCTTGGGAGGCTGAGGTGAGTGGATTGCTTGAGCCTGCGGGTTCGAGACCCGCCTGGGCAACTTGGTGAGACCTCATCTCTACAATAAATTTAAAAAAATTAGCCGGGTGTGGTAGCGCGCGCCTGTAGTTCCAGCTACTTGGAAGTCTGAGGCAGAAGGATCGCCGGAGCCCTAGCAGGTCGAGGCTGTGGTGGCCAGGAGCAGCCACTGCACTCTAGTCTGGGCGACAGAGTGAGATTCCAACTCAAAAAACAAAAAACAAAAAAAACCAAAAAACCCATAATACTACTACTGAATCTAAAAAATTAACAGTTAGTATTTAATATCAAATACCTATTTCATGTTCAAATTTCCAATTGTCTCAAATTCTTTTTTTCATAATTTGTTTGAATTAAAATTTAAATTTAGCCTGCATGTTGCAGGTGATTGATATGTCTCTTAAGTTTCTTTCAATCTATAGGCATCCTCTTATTTCTGTCTCTCTTTTTCTTATTATGTGTTTGTTGAAGAAACCAGGTCAAAACTGGAGAACTTCTATTCAATCTGGGTTTTTCAATCCCTGGGTAGTTGAACAAGTTTCTTATTTCTTTGTATTTCCTATACATTGATAGTTTAATCTAAACAAAATTTAATCTTAAAATCAAAATCAAAAAGGCAAACCATGTGGGATTTTTGCCATCTCAAGGGTTGTAATTAATCAGCTGATTTGAAAAACTCCTGCTGCTCAGGGACCAGATAGAAAACAGATAAGATAGTATGTTAACTTTTAATCTCTTGCCTAATCTAGACACATTTGTGTTTAAAAAGGAAGTGTGATCCAAGGACCTGATCCACTATTTTCCAATGAAGGCCACATTAGGGCTGATTTAATGATTAGTGAAGACAAAGCTAAAATTAAAAAAAAAAATGAGAACAGCATGCTTTAAATTTATTTGTATTAAATCTCATTTCATAAAGTTGATAAAGAATGGTTGAACACCAGGGTCTAAAGCCAAGGTTCTCAAAGTTTAGTATCTATCAGAATCACTTGAAGAGCCTGCAAAGAGAGATTGCTGGGCATTATTTCCAGTTTCTTATTCAGTATGTCAGGGTATAGTCTGAGATTTGCATTTTTTTTTTTAGTTGGAGTTTCACTGTGTCGCCAAGGCTGGGAGGCAGTGGCACGCTTCTGGCCACTGCAGCCTCAACCTGCTGGGCTCAGGTGATCCTTCCGCCTCAGCCTTCCAAGTAGCAGCTACAGGCATGCACCACCACGCCCAGGTAGTTTTTTAATTTAATTTAATTTATTGTAGAGGTGAGGTCTCGCCAAGTTGCCCAGGCTGATCTGGAACCTGTGGGCTCAGGCAATCCTCTCACCTCGGCCTCCCAAAGTGCTGGGATTATAGGTGTGAGCCACTGTGCTTGGTCGAGATTTTCATTTCTAACAAGTTCTTAGGTGATGTTAATACTACTGGTAGGGATACTACACTTTGAGAATTGTTAGGCTCAAGTTTAACTAAGGATCTGCATTACAATCACCTTTGGCACTTTTAAGAAAACACTCTTGAAGATGCCAGGCTGGCGCCTCTGAATCTATATTTTTAGCATGTTCCACAACAATTCTGATGGTTACCCCAGGTTGAGAACTGCTGCTATAATTGTATATAGTTTACTCCTCCATATTTTCCAAGAAATGCTCATTCAGTTTCCATTTCAAAATGTTGTAAGCTTTTGATATTGTTATAAATGAAGCACATGGTTTAGGGAGGATTCATTGTTTTACACCATGCTATTTATTATCGTTGTAGAGGGCAGAGTAAAAGAAAAGTGCTAAATAACAGAGAGCCATTGGCACCTGTCCTGGACAAACAATATTAATGCTCTTGTTTGCTGCATGAATAACTGCTGTTTTAAGATTATTAATATTTTCCAAAGGGAAATTAAAAATAGTTTAGCCTGAGGCTGCTGTTCCTCAACCAGGGAACCCCTTTGTTTAGCATTAAATCCTGAACTTTCCATTTACCAATGCATGTATGAGCTAATGATGGATGATAACATTTCAATCATATATAAAATCTTAAAGATTGGGCATGCCAATAAGTGTGATAAGAATTTTTTAGTTCTTAGCCAGGCATGTCTGTAATTCCAGAACTTTGGGAGGCTGAGGTGGGAGGATTGCTTGAGCCTAGGAGTTCAAGACCATCATAGCGAGACCTTGTCTCTACAAAAAAATTAACAAATTAGCTGGACGTGGTAGCACACGCCTATAGTCCCAGCTACTCAGAGGCTGAGGTGGAAGAATCTCCTGAGCCCAGCAGGTTGAGGCTGTGGTAAGCTATGATTATGCCACCGCACTCCTGCTTGGGCGACAAAGTGAGACTCTGACTCAAAAAAAATAAAGGACTTCTTAGTTTTTGAGTAACATTTTCTAAGGAAAACCTCAAATTTCATAAAATATATTAATACATCTACTTTACACTTCACAGGTCTCCCAATTTTCAGGCTTAAAAATCACTTACTTGGAAAATGCAAATGGGTGATTTAATGTCCCCATGTTTTAAAACCATGTTCAGTTTAGTTCAAAAGCACATTTAGGCTGGATGCAGTGACTCATACCTGTAATCCCAGCACTTAGGGAGGCTGAGGCAGGAGGATAGCTTGAGCCAAGGAGTTCAAGACCAGCCTAGGTAACATAGCAAGACCTTGTGTCTACAAAAAAACAAAAAAAATAGTGAGTGTGGTGGTACTCACCTGTAATTGCATATACTTGAGGTGGAAGTATCACCTGAACCCATGAGGTCAAGGCTGAGGTGAGCTGTGATTGTGCCACTATGCTTCAGATTGGGTGACAGAGTGAGACTTGGTCTCAAAAAAAGAAAAGCACATTTATTAACTCCTATCTGTCACGGTGAACGAAAAGGTGAGTTAGACAAGGTTCGAGTTCTAGGAGCTCAGTCTCATGAAATGATTTTCAACTTTAATTCTCAGCCTTAATTATATAGACCCCTTGTGTGAGGTAAAACATTTTAGTGGCTCTTCATGTGCTAGTAGCTATAATTTAAACGATTATTGCTTAACAAAATAAATGATAAAACTGTTATTAATCAGTAAATCTTTTAAAGGTGTTTTGATTTTATTGATCACAACAGCATCTATATACATTTGAAAAATAGTATATATTAGAGCCATTATTAAGTCTATAGGCTGTGTTGGTGTATATGTTTTTTTGAACCCCTTGTTATAAACTCCAAAGCCTCCAAGGTTCCATGGCCTTTATTTTCAGCAAAGTAGGTTGGTTATTATTGTTACTGCTGGTAACATTTGCTAATGCAAATACATAGGCCAGTTACAATGAGTATTTGTACAAGAAGGAAGGAATTTTCATTCATATTGCCCTAGTGGGGAAGGGCAAGTTTTGTCTTCCTATTTGAATTATAGTTGTAAATTAAACATTTAACAAATCAGTCGTTTGGCAATCTGACAATCTATTTTTCTGCATTTGCTGAATAGGTATAGATGGGAACTTGACAAGATTAATGACAAGCTATGGAGATTGAATGAGAGATGATGCTGGGTGGGAATCAGAGGGTGATGGACAGTGAAGGGAATGTAGAACAGGATCCAGAGCCTACGTGTATATTGTATATGCTATCTGTTTTAACTATCTTAAGAAGCACTAATTAATCTATTTGACTGAAGATGATGAGTTTACAGAAAAACCATAGTAAACTCTTATATCATAAACACCATTACTTTTGTAATTTGAGAAAAAACTTCCCTGACAAATGCAGCCTACTTACTAAGGTTTGCTTTAGGACAGTATTCATAATTTTACTAAGTCTCAAATGAGTTGTTTCCCTTCTTGTAATTAGATGTGTGTGCAGTAAGAGAAAGGGATGAATCAATCTGCAGTCAGTGTTGTGAGTCAGTTGCAGCTGCCATGCAAAGTGCTCTCATTTAGCTATTAAAAGCCTTTGAAGGCTTGCATGTGTAAAATATTCCTAATTCGTTAGGAACACACATGGCTCTGTGTGTATACATGTCATTGTGCAGTAGGCTGTTCTTTATTAGAAAAGTATAGATCTCTGTGGGGTACTAATTATAGCTTTGGCTAGCAAACTGCAAAAAGGCAAATAACAAAAGCAAGGGAAAATATAGAGTAGAGAGGGAGAGATCTGGGCTTTGCTGTTTTACACCTCCAGCATAAATGAGACATGCTGTGAGTAAACACAGCTGTATAGAAAAATTAGTATTGAAGTATTGAAAGTAAATAACTGCTGGTTCATTGAGCAGATCTGCACTACAGGTCTCCAAGAACAGGAACTTTTTCTTGAAACTAGAGAATTATCACAGATTGAGTGATTTGTCTCTTGGAAAGTTGCTTGACAAATTAATTTTTGTTGTTGGGTTGCAGTCAATATATACTGATACTATCTTTATGTAACACAGAACCACACAGAAGCTTTAGGAATTTAACTATGAGAGAATTATGTGGAACATTTTAATATTTACATTACTATAAAATAATTCACTGTAGGAATAGTCTGAAAACATTTATTGAGCACTTATGCAATTCCTCTGATTATGCACTGTGGGAGATACAGACATTTAGATACAGATAAGGAACTTCAAGGAGCTTGAAGTCTAGTAACATACATGAAATAATAAAGGACAAAGTAGAATTTAATAAAATGCTTGATGATATAAGGAAGCTCTTCAAATTCCAAGGAGAGGAAGAGAGATCACTGAGTGCTAGAGTTTAGGGATGGCTTCTTGAATGAGCTACAACTTAAGCTAGTCTTGAAATGAGAATTTATACACAATGAAATATTATGCAGCCATAAAGAAGGACAAACATATGGACTTTGCAGCAACTTGGTTGGATTTAGAGTCTATCATACTCAGAGATCTATCACAGAAACAAAGAACAGAGTACTATATGTTCTCACTCATAAGTGGACCTTGAACAATTATAATACTATAAGAAAGGGATTGGCAGTTGAGAGAAACTGCCAGGGGAGGGAGAGGCACACCTCATCAACAAGGGTACCTGCATAATGAACATTTGTATACCTAACCCTGAATCATACCCACATCTTTAAAAAGAAAAAAGAAAAAAAAAGAAATGAGGATTCAATAAGACATGAAGAAAACACTGCGTTAGAAACACTAGATTGTGGGCCGAGCGTAGTGGCTCACGCCTATAATCCCAGCACTTTGGGAGGCCAAGGTGAGAGGATTTCCTGAGCCCATGGGTTTGAGACCAGCCTAGGCAACTTGGTGAGACCTCATCTCTACAATAAATAATTTTTTAAAAAGACTTGATTATATGTAGTGTGAAGGTTGAACAGGAATGTGGTTGAGTCTGGAGTAAGTCAGCCCTGTTCAGAGACTTTTGTATTAAAGCTTGAGTTGGTGTGGGCAGTGTATCTTGCAGGTATGACTAATATCTGTCAGATCTGGTTTTGGCAGAAAAGGACCACACTATGTAGTAAAAGCCTTTTCTATGAGGAATACTATGCAGAGATGTTAGAGAAAATTATAGTTTTTAAACATCTTCATGGGGTTGTTCATTAATTTTGCCACTAACTGACTGCTTCTAGATAATCCATTTACCCTCCGCTATATGTAGAGACTGTCAAAAAGAAAGCAAAAAGAGTAATCTGCCTGATAGAAACACAGCTAGAACATTTTTATATTGGGCCATTGTTTTTAAGAATGGGTCTTTAAAAATGGCCCATTTCACTGTGGGGGGGAAAACCCATTTTCAGTGAATGTTTACTTTTGTGAACCTGTGCTTTTCCCCCAGTTCTTCATCCCCTATAATACTCACTAGTTTGATCCTCTCTATCTTTTACTTAGTTGAAGTTATTGTTATAATTCTAGCAAATACCTTTTTGTATATCTGTGTTTTCTAACCATGAGCGTGTGTTACTTTTATTATTATTTTTGAGACAGAAAGGCTCAGGCTTGCATGCAGTGGCACAGTTACGGCTCACTGTAACTTTGAACTCCTGGGTGCAAACAATCCTCCCACCTCAGCCTCCCAAGTAGATGGGACTACAGGAGTGCCCCACCACACCTGGCTAATTAAAAAAAAATTTCTTTTGTAGAGAGTAAGTCTTGCTATGTTGCCCAGGCATCTCAAACTCCTGGTTAAGAGATCCTCCTGCTTCAGCCTCACAAAGTGCTGGGATTACAGGCGTGAGCCACCCCATCCAGTTTATTTTATGTTCTTAAAAAAGGTTTTAGCAGGTGTTACCTGATCAGTGAGATTATAGAATTATTTTTATGTTCTTCACTGTTAATTAATGCTTTCGAAAAATTGTGTTGCCTTTGAGTAAAACCTGTGGCATTAAGATAATGGAATACCATGCAACTGTTGAAAATAATGAGCAGGATATTTATGCAAATATGTCTACTATAGCTTAATTAAAGATGGTTAGGTGGAGAGATTAATTCTGACTGGAAGGGTTAGAGAAAATTCATGGAAAACATGGCATGTGGCAAGGGCCTTGAAAGGAGTGTTAGGATTTCATAAGTGGAGATGCAGGCATAGGGTATTACAGAGAAATGAGGAAGAAGCTGGAAAGTGCACCCTGTTTTAGGAAATAGCAAGAAGTTCCGGAGGGGGTTTGTGGGAGGAGAGACCACTGAGGGCAAATCACAGCCATGCTGAGGTACTGTGGGAAAGGAGTTTGGATTTCATACTGTAGCTACTACAGAACCTTTAAATGTTTGCTCTTTCCATAAATATTTGTTAACTGATGAATAAAAGAGTGGCACGATTAAATAATCATTTTGGAAAGATAACTTCTGTAACTGGAGGTACTAGAAATAGTTTTGAGTTTGGGAAAATGAAAGCTGCACTCTTTCGTGGTTTTTTGAATAAAGTGTATGGAATTAAGTCATCCTATTATTGCAGAGTGGATTATTATGAATAATAACAAATACCTTGAGCTATGTGGGATTAATTAAGCCTACAGTAAATGGTCAAGATTTCTGTAACTTTGGATTTCTGTCTCTTCCTTGTATGCTGTTTCTTTACTCAATGTGTATATTTAGTAGATATATAACCTCTTCTACTTTAAATTCATCTGCTAAATTAGACAAACAAGCTTGTTAGAATTAGGCATAGAACTTAGGTAATGGACTCTGAGGGCCAAAAAGGTCTTTCCTATATGATAAATGTTTTATAGTGCTGTTTATTTTAACTCCTATGGTATTTGAAGTTTTAAGATAAATGACCTTAAATGAATAAGGTGTTCAGGGTGCTTGATATATTCTTCATGTTTAGAGAGTATCCTGGTTCATAAATAAGTTATACTTTAATAAGAGTTAATAAGACCATAATAAGTGATTGAGTGTCAGGTTTGTTGAATGAAGAAGGAAATAGCATACTAATGCCAAAGAACCTTGATGTAATGAAAGCAAAACAGGTGGGAATCAGAACACCTGGTTTGTAATCCCAGTTAATCCCAGTCTTACCATTGTAGGACCCTGAATAGGTCATGTTACTCCTCTGAAATTGCATCTATTTTGATAAAATGGGGGTAATATCTTTTCTCTCTACTTGAACAGTAAGGTAGTACTGTTGACCAAATCATGTCCTTTCATGTGTGGCAAGACATAATACATTTCTCAGGAATACATATGGTAACACTTATGATTCCCATACTAACAAAAGAAAAAGAAAAATGAAAAATTTAACTAGGTGCAGTGGCTCATGGCTGTTATTCCGGCACTTTGTGAAGCCATGTAGGAGGATCGTGTAAGGCTAGGAGTTAGATACTAGCCTGGGAAACATAGTGAGATCCGGTCTCTACAATAACATTTTAAAAATTAGCTGGGTACAGTGAGCTGTGATCAGGCTATGGCACTCCAGCCTGGGCAACAGAGTGAGATCTTGTCTCTTAAGAAATAAGAAAGAAAAGAAAAAGAAAAATAGAGTTTTAGCCAATGCAAATTACTATCATCACTCAAGTTTGAGTCTTCCATTTCAGTTCCAGGAATGCAATAAATCTTTAGAGTGCATTTTAAATCTTTAGAGGAAACTATCATCAATTTTATCTTTTGTGAGGAGAGCAAACTGTTTCCTTTTCTATATAGAAAATTATCATGGGTTTATAGTTTTGTTTTGTTTTTGTTTTTGTTTTGAATCAGAGTCTCACTCTGTTGCCCAGGCTGGAGTGCAATGACATGCTCATGGCTACTGCAGCTTTGACCTGCTGGGCTCAGGTGATCCTTCTACCTCAGCCTTCCAAATAGCTGGTACTACAGGTGCACACCACCATGCCAGGCTAATTTTTTGATTTATTGTAGAGATGAGGTCTCACCAAGTTGCCCAGGCTGGTCTCAACCCCACGGGCTCAGGTAATCCTCTTGACTCAGCCTCCCAAAGTGCTGGGATTACTGGCTGAGCCACTGTGCCCAAATGGATTCTTACATATCTTTGCATTTCTTTCTTTTCTTTTCTTTTTTTTTTCCTTTGCATTTCTTAGTGCCTTGTACTTGGTAGGTGCTAGTGTTAATTGAACTAAATTGTTACTGCACTTATTACATTTAAAGGAACTAATTCCCATTAGGAAGAAATTTTTTTTTTTTGAGTTGGAGTCTCACTCCTTCATCCAGGCTGGAGTGCAGTGGCACGAATGCTCGCGGCCACCCCAGTGTCAACCTGCTGGGCTCCAGCGATCCTTCCACCTCAGCCTTCCAAGTAGCCGTAACTACAGATGCGTGCTACCACGCCTGGCTATTTTTGATGTTATTGTAGAGACAAGGTCTTGCCAAATTGCCCTGGCTGGTCTCAAACCCATGGGCTCAGGCAATCCACTGGCCTTGGCCTCCAAAGTTCTGGAATTATAGGCTGAGCCACTGAACCCGGCCAGAAGAAAAGTTTTAAAAAGTAAAACAAGTTTTTTTTGTTTTATTTTATTTTATTTATTTATTTATTTTGAGTTAGAGTCTCACTCTGTGGCCCAGACTGGAGTGCAGTGGCACACCACCGGCCATCGCAGCCTTGACCTGCTGGGCTCTGGTGATCCTTTCGCCTCAGCCTTCCAAGTAGCTGGAACTACAGGCACGCACTACCATGCCTGGCTAATTTTTTTGATTAATTGTAGAGATGAGGTCTCGTCAAGTTGCCCAGGCAGGTCTCGAACCCTCGGGCTCAGGCGATTCACTCACCTCGGCCTCCCAAAGTGCGGAATTACAGGCTGAGCCACCGAGCCCGGCCAAGTATTTTTTTTTAAATAAAGGAAATAATAAAAACAGAAAAAAACAGAACCCACCACCAATGTTTCTACTTATTTTGAGTACCAATTCTGTTAGCATGTATGGAAAACAATTGACTTTTGAGAAATGCCATTGAGTCTAGAAAGCCTTATGAGAGCTATAAGCCACACTCAGTATATATATCTGATGTGTGTGTGATTTTAACTTTGTGTGACCAACTAAATAAAATGTAAACGTGAAAGAATCTGCTGGAAATAATGGAGAAAGAACAAAGAATTGGGAGTTAAGAAGCCTGGGTTTTGGTTTTGCTTGTGGCTCTGCCTCTAATTAGCAGTAACTCAGCCTAATTGTTTCTTAGTACCTCTTGAGGGGAATGCATTGAGAGTTCTTTTTTTTTTTGAGTTGGAATCTCACTCTGTTGCCCAGGCTGGAGTGCAGTGGCACGCTCAGGGCCACTGTAGCCTCGACCTGCTGGGCTCAGGTGATCCTTCAGCCTCAGCCTTCCAAGCAGCTGGAACTACAGGCATGTGCCACCACATTTAGCTAATTTTTTGATTTATTTTAGAGATGAGGTCTTGTCAAATTGCCCAGGCTGGTCTGGAACCTGTGGCCTCAGGCAATCCTCTCACCTCAGCCTCCCAAATGCTGGGATTACAGGGGTGAGCCACTGTGCCAGGCTTGATAGGGAGTTCTTAACCCATGGTTGCAAAGTTTTATTTTTGCACATTTCTGAGAAGGAGGTCTGTGACTTTCATCAGATTCTCAAATGGCTCAAAGGAACCACTTGACTAAAGGATTTAAGAGTCTTCATTGTAACCCAGGTTTGATCAGTTTATATATCCAGGGTTATGTTGTACATTCAGCATTGTTTTTAAAGACTCAGAATGACTTTTAGCATATTTAAGCTATTTTGGATGTTCTATAGACGCCTTCATTTATCTAAAAACAGAACAATCATCCTCCAGTAATTTTTTCTGATTCGGAGGCTGGTGCTTTGTTCCACTGTCATACTCTTTTCTTAGTAGTTTTTGTTTTGTTTTGTTTTGTTTGAGTCAGAGTCCAGTCTCCCAGGCTGGAGTGCAGTGGCACAACACAGCTCACCACAACCTGAGCCTCCTGGTCTCAGGCAGTCCTTCCTCCTCAGCCTTCTAAACCTTGGTTCAGGCTCTAATGGTCTTTCATCAAACCTGTTATGAGAGCTTTCTGCTAATCTGTATGTTTTTGTGTCCTCCTATCTCCTACACTCACCAAAAAAAAAAAAAAAAAAAATCTTAATGCAGATTTTCCTGTCTACTTCCGTATTTAAAATATTTTAATGGCTGGGTTCAGTGGCTCATGCCTGTAATCCCAGCACTTTGGGAGGCCGAGGTGAGAGGATTGCCCTAGCCCACAGGTTCGAGAACAGCCTGAGCAATTTGGCAAGCCCTCATCTCTAAAATAAATAAAAAAATTAGCCACTGCACTCCAGCCTGGGCGACAGAGTGAGACTCCAACTTAAAAAAAAATAAATAAAATAAATAAAATTTTTAATGACTGTTTTACAGAGGGTAAGATATAAGTTCCTGAGTGTTATAAAGGAAGGCTTTCCATAATCCACCTCTGCTTAGTCTCAAGTCTGTCTTACTCTTCATTACTTCCTATCATTCTGTATTTTATACTCTAGCTATGGCAAATGGCAAGTTGCTTGTTTCCCATTCCATTGCTTATGCTCTTTCCTTTTTTTGAGTAGTTGTAGTCTCACTCTTATCTCCCAGGCTGGAGTGCAGTGGCATACTCATGGCCACCCCAGCCTCGACTTGCTGGGCTTAGGTGATACTTCCACCTCAGCCTTCCAAGTAGCTGGAACTACGGACGCATGCCACCACGCATGGCTAGTTTTTTTTGTGTGTGATTTATTGTAGAGATGAGGTCTCACCAAGTTGCCCAGGCTTGTCTCGAACCCCTGGGCTCAGGCAATCCTCTCGCCTCACCCTCCCAAAATGCTGGGATTACAGGCCGAGCCACTGTGCATGGCCGCTTATGCTCCTTTTTTTTTTTTTTTTTTTTTTTTTTTTTTGAGTTGGAGTCTCACTCTGTCACCTAGACTGGAGTGCAGTGGCCGCTCCTGGCCACCGCGGCCTTGACCCACTGGGAATTACAGGCACGCGCTACCATGCCCGGCTGATTTTTTGATTTATGGTAGAGATGAGGTCTCGTCAAGTTGTCGAGGCGGGTCTTGAACCCGTGGGCTCTGGCAATCCACTCACCTCAGCCTCCCAAAGTGCGGGATTTCAGGCTGAGCCACTGAGCCCGGCTTGCTTATGCTCTTTTTAGGTGCTGATCCAGGTGATCATTCTCTTTCTTCGCCTAACTCACTTCTACTCATCTTATTTTTTTAATTTATTTTATTTTTT
>CAUYQG010080921.1:0-22497 GCA_963574415.1 Tarsius wallacei | reverse complement strand
TGAAGTATCTGGGACCACTGTGTCAACGAAGAAGTTACAGCACAAATCCACCTGCATATATAACTCTGAGTGCTTAGCTTCCTGGAGTCGCTCAATGACATTTTTCAGTTGAAGGTATTTGGCCAGCTGCTCATATACCTGGTCTTGATGGTCCAGTACCTTTCGCTAGTCCCGCTGTAGCACATCACTGATGAAGGTCTCGTAGCACAGCACTTTCTCCCCCGTGGCCTCCACCGCATGTCGTTTAGGGGGCGACGCCATGATGGGTTCCTCTGGACCGCCGGCACTAAGAACGATTTGACCAAAAACAAGCAGGCAGAAAACCAAATAAAAAGCACAATCCCATTCACAATAGCCACAAAAAAATGAAATACCTCAGCATATTACTAACCAGAGAACTGAAAAACCTTTACAATGAGAATTACAAAACACTGCTCAAAGAAACACAAGAAGACACAAACAAGTGGAAAAATATTCCATGCTCATGGATAGGAAGAATCAACATTGGAAAGATATCTATCCTATCAAAGGCAACCTACAGATTCAATGCAATACCCATTAAGTTTCAATGGGTATCAACATCATTCTTCTCAGACATGGAAACAACAATACAGAATTTATATGGAAACATAAACAATCACGAATAGCCAAAACATTCCTGGGCAAAAGAAACAAAGCAGGAGGTATCATACTTCCAGACTTCAAACTTTACTATAAGGCTACAGTAATCAAAATAGCCTGATATTGGTACAAGAACAGGCACATAAACCAATGGAACAAAATAGAGATTTCCGAAGCAAAGTCTCAATTTTTCAACCAACTCACTTTTGACAAAACCTCCAACAACAATCACTGGGGAGAGAAGAACCCATCAGTAAATGGTGCTGGAAAAACTGGCTGATCACTTGTGGAAGATTGAAACAGGACCCCTACCTATCACCATACATAAAAATTAACTCTAAGTGGATCAAAGACCTAAATGTAAAACCTCAAAGTAAAAGAATTTTAGAAAATGTAGGAGACACCCCTATGGAAATTGGAACTGGCAACAAATTCCTGGTCAAAACTCTAAGTGCCCATACCATAAGAAATAAGATGGACAAGTGTGACCTCATCAAAGTGACGAGCTGCAAAGCAAAAGAAACCGTCAAGAGAACAGGGAGACAGCCCACGGAATGGGAAAAAATATTTGCCAACTGTATATCCGACAAAGGCGTGACATCTAGGATCTACAAGGAACTCAAAAGGAAAAAAAAACTCAACAGCTCCATTACAAAGTGGGCCAAAGACATGAATAGACACTTCTGAAAAGAAGATATATGGGCAGCCAACAGACACATGAAAAAGTGCTCAGCCTCACTCATCATCAGAGAAATGAAAATCAAAACAACATTGAGATACCATCTAACCCTAGTAAGAATGGCCATCATTAATAAAACAAACAACAACAGATACTGGCCAGGATGTGGAGAAAAAGGAACGCTTCTACTCAGTGATCTATCACAGAAACAAAGAACTGAGTACCACATGTTCTCACTTATAAGTGGACCTTGAACAATTATCATGATACTAAAAAAAAGGGATTGGCAGTAGTGGGAAACTGCCAGAGGAGGGGAGGCACACTAATCAGCAATGGTATCTGCATAATGAACATTTGTATACCTAATCCTGAAGTGTACTCCACATCTTTAATTTAAAAAAAGAAAACTTGGACACATTCCTTTTAAGCTTATTAACAAACTAGGGTGAAAACAAATGATCTCTTCAGCAAAATTTTTAAAAAAGAATATATAATCGCCTATATTTACAAATTATGTTTCTATAAATTAAAAGTCTATGTACACAAAAGAACCCATATAATTTTCAAGTGTACAGAAGTTGGTTCCCACGGGAGATGCAGAAATAGAAGTGGGAATACATAAAATAAGAGCAGTGCCTTACAGGGAGATGTCATATTTGAAACTGAAACATAAGATAACTAGCTTGTGAATCTGAGATTTTAAAAAATACAGTGAAGAAATCAACCAGGAAAATAGATGTGAGGAGCCAAAATCTTTTCTTTGGTATTATTAATTTTGGTAAAATATACAGTAATAGACATCTGTTTCATAATCGCATTGTACATATCATCCTGGAAAGTTGAATCTGAATTGTATAGTTATTATGATAGGATACTGATTTAAGCAATAATTGCTCTTTTGGCAACTGGGGTTGACCCTTTACTAATATAACTGATCACTTTCAGTTGTTTATTGGCTATTAGTTAATGCATTTATGTGTCTATGGACTCTTCACAAAACCCTCATCCTTTGTCCTTACAGCATCCAGCAGAAGTGCTGTGTGATATCTTTGATTGCATTCAACCAAGTTCCACTTTAAAATGTGCGCTTCAGTAATGTCAAGTATATACATACTGCTGGGGAACAAATTTGATTTTCCAAATTGAAATCTATACCTATTGATCAACTTTTAATTTCTACCTCTTCACAGCCCCTGGCAACTACTATTCCACCTTTTTTTCCCATGAGTTTGACTCGTCTGTTTACTTCATGTTAGTGGAATCATGCAGGACTTGACTTTTTGTGGCTGGGTTTTTCCACTTAGCATTATGTTCTTAAGATTTATTCATGTTGTAGCATGTGTAAGAATTTCCTTCATTTTAAGGTCTGAATAATATTCCATTGTATGTGTATACCATATTTTGTTTATCCATTTCTCCTTTGATGGACATTTGAGTTGCTTCTACCTCTTGGATAAGGTGAATAGTGCTATTTTCATGGATGTGCAAATATCTCTTCAAGACCCTGCTTTCAATTCTTTTGAAATATACTTGGAAGTGAAATTTTCAGATCATATGAAAATTCTATTTTTAATTTTCAAGGGACTGCTTGTTCTGCTTTCCATAGCAGCTATACAATTTTACTTTCCCACCAACAGTATACAAGGGCTCCAATTTCTCTACATCCTCCTTAACACTTATTATTTTTTGTGTTTTTGATAGTAGTAATCCCTATGGATTTGAGTTGATAGTTCATTGTGGTTTTGATTCACATTTCCCTAAAGATTAGTGATATTGAACATTTTTCCCTATACTTGCTGCCCATAATACATTTTTAATTTTCAAAATTAAAAACAAAACAAAAAGTTGGTTCTGGGAAAGGATAAATAAGGTTGATGGACCCCTGTCCAGATTGAATACTAGTATGCAAATAAATTAGAAAACCTAAAGGAAATGAAGGGCTTTCTGACATCACACAACCTCCCAAGGTTGACAAGAAGAAATTGAAACTCTGAATTGACCAATAACAATCCAGAAAGTCAACTCTGTTTTTAATTTTTTTTTTTTTTTAGTGATAAAGTCTCGCTTTGCGGCTTAGGCTGGTCTCAAACTCTTAAGCTCAGCATTCCTCTTACCTCGGCCTCCCAAAGTGCTGAGATTACAGATGTAAACTACCATGCCCAGCCTGAGTATATAACTGAATAACTGATTTAAATGTCTTTTGGTTATATTGCAGCTGATATTTTGGTGACATCATTCTGGTATTATATACAGAATGGCATAAACAAGTCTTCAGTGTGGCATTATCTGTAACTCCAAGTATCCATCAACAGTTGAAGAAATTTTGGACAATTCATATAATAGAATATTTTACAGCATATAGAATAAACTAGAGATAGAAAATGAAAACAGAGGCCAAAGCCTGAATATAAAGCACAGCATCTAAACATAAATGGATGAAGTTCCAGGAAAGAAAAATGTATTAGGTTTTTACAGCTGAAAAATCTCAAATTGTGTCCCATAATAGGAACGTACAGTCTCAGAGAGCAGCTGATCAGCTGGTGAGAACTATGACGGTTGGAAAGTTTGTGGCACATCTCACTTCTGAACTTGCTTCAGGATTTCATCATCCAGTTATCTTTGTTGTGCAGGAGAGTTTCTTGGTTTGGAATTATAATACCCAGTTATGTTTTAGTACAGTTGGTATGCCCTGCTGCCAGCAGACTAGACGGCCTGGTCAAGCCAAGTATCAACATGGACAGATCAAAGAGATAATGTTAAATGCAAAAAGCATATTGCAGGAGCATGGAACAGTATGAATCTCTTGTGTAAGTTATATAAGTTTTAACACACCTGCAAAAAGTGGTGTATATTTTGTTATTTTGAGCTTATGTATATATTTGAGTTGGGGTCTCACTCTGCCACCCAGGCTTGAGTGCAGTGGCACGATCACTGTTCACCACAGCTTTGACCTCCTGAACTCAGACGATTCTTCCAGCTCAGTTTCCTGGGTAGTTAGGGCATCAGATGTGTGCCACCAAGTCTGACTAATTTTTTTTATTTGTTGTAGAGATGAGGTCTCATTATGTTGCCCAGGCTGACCTTGAATTCTTGGGCTTAAGCAATCCTCTCACTTCAGCCTCCTGAAGTGCTGAGATTTCAGGTGTGAGCCACGCAGCTTTATTTTGAGCATATTTTGACAGAATACGCTTGTGATAATTATTAGGTACTTGTAGATTGTGTTCACTTAATCTTCCTAGAACTGAAATCAGCAAACAAAATGCTAAGCACATTTGGTTAACTGGGTTTATTTACCATTCCATCACAACTAAAATAAATGAGTAGCCGCTTGTTCTGTGAGGAGTTCAGAGCTAGAACCACCAGGCATAGCTCCTTGGATGATGTGTAGAGTCAGGGATTTGGAATTTCAGTCTATCAAAGTACTGTCCTTATATGCCCTATCGTTACCTTGTGAATTGAAAATGTAGACATGGCCTGCAATATGCTTTTTGCATAGCCCTGGCCCCCTTACCATGTTTCCACATTCTGTTTTTCAGTGCTGAATAATAGAGACATGAAGCTTTATGTTAGAGCCAGACAGACTTCACTGGAGGAGTCACTGTCTTTCAGGGAATCCTTGTGAAACTCTAGGCATCAATGTTTCCTTTTCATCCAGTGGCAATAATTCCAGGACAAGGGGAATCACTCAAATATTTATAGGAACTACCTGTCCATGCCAATGCCTAGGCTGACATCAGATTTAAAGAAAGGCATAAGCCCTGTCATCAAAAACAGGTACTTTCATATGTTTCAAAGGAAACACTCTCATATATCTTTAATAGAAAAACAAATCTTCATACTTCCACTGAAGGTGTTGGTGTTGATGGGATGAAATGCTGAAATTTATTTTTAGATGTGAAAATGTTTCCAATTCGAAAAAAAAAAAAAAAGAACACTGACCTTGACCAAGCTTCACATTAAATCTGTATCCTTGACTGTCTTCACTAATGAGTCTTTTCCAACTGGCAAGCCATTGGAACCAGGTCTTCAGATCTGCATTGCTGTGGCTGTCTGGGTCTCACCAGGTGGCCAGATCAAACACAGGATCATTTGCCTTGCCTTGCTCTAACCCAATCCTGCTAACCTTCGGTATAGCAATTGGACTGTAGATTGCCTTTTTGAAAGAATCTGATCTTTGCCATCTAATAATGTAGGCTCCATTTTCCTGTGGTATTTATTTTGTCTTTAGATTTAATCAGGATTGTCAACGGTTTTTATTTTTACAGCTAGACATCATGTGTTCTGTGACAAGCTCTTCAATGGCCCATTTCAGCTCAGGCGACCTGCTTTCTGTTTCTTTTTCATTCTTCTAACTTTTAATAACTCAACTCATTTCCTGCCTTCAGCTGCATTCGCAGTGCTATTTAGAACAGAATTCAACACACTTCCATGCTCTTTGCCAGTAGGCTTTCAAACTGAGCATTTTGAAATTTGCTTTTGTGTTAGAATTTTACTAGAATGCAACAATGATTCTTTCATCCTTACTGTATTTTTTATATTGGCAAATAAAGCAATAGCAGTACAGAATATTTATTAATGATATAATTATTTGTTGCCAGTTAACAAACACCTGTTAAAAGCCAAAAATTACCCCAAATGTATGTCAATTTACTTAATAGATGGGCTAGTCCATAGATATAGTAAATAAATACTAGCTCTTTGACTGGCTGATTATATTATATTTGTTTGCACATAACATTTTGCACAAAACATTTTCAGGTCGATTTAAACAAACAATTAGGTAAGTGGGCAAAATTACCAACTAGCATGCTTGTATATTTGGACTCACTATATAGCCAAGTTTGTGCTATTAAAACAGCAGCCTTATTTATCTTGCAGTCATGTCCTCCACCAATCTAATAGCTCTACATTGAATTCTGTCATGGCTGGATGTCCTTGGAACTATTCTGAACAATGAAAACCCGATCATTATACTTAATTCTAAGTCTTGTTATTTCCCACCTCACACTTCATCTTCTTTCTTATTGCCGTTATTTCTGTATCTGTTTTATAGAGTTTAACATTTCCATCTTCTGGCTCTCATCAATCTGCAGAGGACTTAGAAACTTTTGTTTTCATCTGTAATGAGTGACCTATGCCCTTAAGACTTATTCACAGATTAAAACCTTTTTTTTTTTTTTAATCGTGGTCACAATTTCATACTTCTAACACCTTGATTTCTATATTTATCATTCTTTTCTTCTCCCTATCATTTCATTAACTGAATTAATTAACTCAATTGCAATATTTACTTCTTCTCTGTGTCCAACATTATGTTATACAAGTGAAAAATACAATTCTTATCCCTGACTTAGTACTTTGGTGAGAGAGAGAGATATGGGGGGGAAAAGACGACACAGATAATTCCAACACAGAGTAGTTCAAGAAATATCAACTGTACCCCACAATATGATAATAAAAAATACTGATTAAAAAAAAAAAGAAAAGAAATATCAGAGCAGAAGTCAGGAGGGCAGGCGGTAGCAAAGGCAATGAAGAAGGTCTGGTGACCAACTCTCTTCACCTATAATGACTTCACCACTTAGAAATTATATAGCCTTGGGAGGAATTCCTTTTTTTTTTCCTGCCTCAGTTTCCTTATATTTTAAGTTGGTATACCAATAAGATTTCTTGTGTAGGGTTATTGTAAGAAGGAAATTATGCATATCTAATACTTAGGCTAATACACATAGTATGTAGTCAATACATGTTGTCCTTATTAAATTTGATTATTATTACAACTTACCCCAACTTTAGAAGATAAAGAGAAGATTTGGCATAACTGGCAGACTGTCTTTTGGGTGAAAGAGAACAAGGCTTTGAACTGTGAGATTTAGTTTGGGCTCAGAGTCTGCCGTTAGAAAACTATAGTCTCTCCATCTTTCAAAACTCAATATTTTTTATGTAACATGAACAGATTTTAATAGTTTTTTCCCTCTCATCAAACCTGGGTATAACCCAGACCTTTAAAGACATGTTCTCAGAGATCTCAGTATTTACCATTATTTTTGTTATAATGCTACTAATGTTATTTAAATAAGTACAATCATAAGCAATATATAAAACAGACATAAATCTTTAATACTCACAAAACTATAAAATGAAAACCAAAACAAATATCCCTGTTTTGAGCTTGATTGACTTTAATTTTCCATGTGGGTCATTTCTTTTTTTTTTATTATTATAAAGATGTGGGGTACAATTCAGTTTAGGTATACAAACGTTGATTATGCAGGTACCCTTGTTGATAAGGTGTGCCCCTCCCTCCCCTAGAAGTTTCCTTCAACTGCTAATCCCATTCCCCCTCCCCTGACAGTTTCCCACTATGGCCAATCCCTTTCTTATAGTATTATAATCGTTCAAGTTCTGTTTATGAGTGAGAACATGGGGTACTCTGTTCTTTGTTTCTGTGATAGTTCACTGAGTATGATAGACTCTAAATCCATCCAAGTTGCTGTGAAGTCCATATGTTTGTCCTTCTTTATGGCTGCATAATATTCCATTGTGTATATGTGCCACATTTTTTTTATCCAGTCCAGCTTCGATGGGCAACATGGTTGGTTCCGTGTTTTTGCTATTGTGAATAGAGCTGCAGCAAACGTGTGTGCAGGTATCTTTTTTGTAGAATGATTTCTGTTCCTCCAGGTATATCCAATAGGGGAATTGCTGGGTTATATGAAAGGTCCATTTCTAGTTCTTTCAGAAATTGCCACACTTTCTTCCAAAGAGGTTGCACTAGTTTGCCTTCCCACCCATCAGTGTAGAAGCATTCTTTTTTCTCGGCATCCTCGCCAGCATCTATTGTTGTTTGTTTTATTAATGATGACTTTCTTACTGGAGTTAGTTAGCGTCTCAATGTGGTTTTGATTTGCATTTCTCTGATGATGAGTGAGGCTGAGCACTTTTTCATGTGTCTGTTGGCTGCCCATATATCTTCTTTTGAGAAGTGTCTATTCATGTCTTTTGCCCCCTTGTTAATGGAGCTGTTTTTGTTTTGTTTTTTTCTTTTCCTTTCGAAATGTTTGAGTTCCTAAGTAGATCCTGGATGTTAGGCTTTGACAGATACAAAGTTGACATATATTTTTTCCAATTCTGTGGGCTGTCTTCCCACTCTCTTGATGGTTTTGGCTTTGCAGAAGCTTTTCAGTTTGATGAGGCCCCACTTGTCTATCTTATCTCTTATGGCATGGGCACTTGGAGCTTTGATCAGGAATTGGTTGCCAGTTCCAATTTTCATAAGGGTATCTCCTGCATTTTCTAAGGTTCTTATAGTTTGAGGTCTTACATTTAGGTATTTGATCCATTTAGAGTTGACTTTTGTGTATGGGGATAGGTAGGAGTCCTGTGCAATAAACTGTTGTAACAAAATTGAGCTACAAATTAAGTTGTGATTGTTTCTGCACCTTAGAATTTAGATTCTAAAATATCTGAAGTTGATTTGCAAGCAGCCCATACATAAGATTGTAAGAGGACTTCTAGAATGTGCCATTTGCAGAATTTGCTAATTTTGCTCTTGACAGTGCCATCACTTGTATGGTGCTGTCAATCAGAAAGAAGAGAGCTGTATATGTGGTTCTTTTACAAAGTGAAAGTTAAGCGCAGTTTTAAGTATGCTGGGGCAACAGTTGTCCTTCTTCAGTGCCTTTAAATGTGACCATGTAGCCCCTGGGCTTGGGAGAAAAGTTCAAGCAAGCCTGTCACACACATCCTGATGGAGTAAGCACTGCCCCTGTGATGGCTGTGAATGAGCTCAGATGTACTCTCTTCTCTCACAGACACCCACAAGTATGCTGGATAGGGTTTCTGGTACCTTCCACAATTACTTAGGTAACTTCTGGGGAACTCTGCATATTCTCTTCTTTGTGAAGGTGGGAAGAGAGGGCAAGCGGGATTCCCACTGATAGTTTCAGGTAAGCACACACTGCTGTAGAAACACAGACAAGAAATGTGGATAAAACAACTGCTGTGTGGCTATCTACGATGTGTCAAGATGTGTCCTACAAATAGTAGACGTTTTAGGAAGTCAAATAGGAAATTATATGCCTTGCCAGGATTCTACCATTAAGTTTTTCTATACAGATATCATCTTTTAGTTGATTTTATTCGTAAAACATGTGTCTCCAAGTTCTAACATATTATCATATTTTGAGATAAAACTCATCTCGTATGTATACACATTAGTATGGTATAGTTAGCCAAAGAATTTAACTCACATTTTACTGTTCTATTTTTCAACAGATGAAATGTACAGCTTAACCTGCCAAGTGGTAAAAATGACTGGACTAGGAGAAGTGGATTTTCTGACATTTGACCCTATAGCTAAAATGGCAAAAACTGTTAAATATGATGTACAAGCTGTAGCTATCATTGTAGTGGTATTGAAACTGCTCTTTTTATTGGATGACAATTTAGAATGGTAAGTGTGTGTCAATTGTATGGCAAGTAACACTTTATTGTTGCCAATCTTTGTTTTTAAAAATAGCTAAGGAAAAATATTATACTGTTTTTACCTAATTATTTGTAGTAAAAGAATGTATATGTTATCCCAGTAGAAAATGGAGATTCTCAGTTGTTACAGAACAGCAACTAGTCATAACAGCTGCTTCTTACATAATACCTTGACTCAGCTGGTTGTCAGCTGTTTGGTCATGTTTTACTCCCATTCTTTGGGTAGCAGTGTTTCTCATTGCTCCACTGAGTTTCTGAGTTTTCTCCACTCATTTCTGAGTTTTAAAGTATCGCCATAGGCCAGCCACGATGTATCCTGCCTGTAATTCAGCACTTTGGGAGGCCGAGGTGGGAGAATCTCTTGAGCCCAAAAGTTTGAGATCAGACTAGGCAATATAGTGAGACCTTTTCTCTACAAACAAAAAAAAAAATCAAAAAATTAGCCAGTCATGGTGGCAGGTGCCTATCTGTAGTCCCAGCTGCTCAGGAGGCTGAGGTGGAAGGGTCACTTGAGCCCAGGAGTTCGAGGCTGTGGTGAACCAGGATTGCACTGCTGTACTCCAGCCTGGGCAGCAGAGTGAGACCTCGACTCAAAAAAAAAAAAAAAAAAAAAAAAAATGGTAGAAAATATCATCATAAATCTTAAAGAATCATTTAGCACTTTGACTATATCCCGGCACTATATGTCTCTCAAAGACTATTTTAGAAAGTAGAGAAATCAATATGTTATCTTTCCCAAATGCCAGCAAACAGTGACAGTATTTACAGTGTCTTCTTCTCTGTTTCAGTAGTTGCTTCTCCATTAAAATTTGGCATCAGTTTCAAATACTATTCTATACTGTTCTCTCAGAGGAATTCAAAATTGAACTATCCAAATATGTGATTGCTAAATAATTGACTTGTTTATTCTTATCTCCAGGTCTTTGTCTAATCTTGCTGAAAAACATAATGAAAAGAACAAAAATGGTATTTGATTTTTTTATCAGTCAAATTCAAAGTGATTGTAGATGATAGATTAATAGATGCAAAGTATACTATGGGCCATAATGAAAAAAAGATGCAATAAGTGTAGGGGGGGAGTCTTTGAAAAATATACACATACACATATACATATATATGTATACAAAGTGTACCTAGTGCCAGAATTTTTTTTCATATAATTCTCTAATTATATCTAGGCTACTAAAAGAACATTGATACTTCCTACTGTGTGTCATACCAGCCTGCTTTTCATTTCCAACTTCTGTTCACCAGCCATGCTAGACCATGAGCTTACTGGCAGCTTTCTGACTATCCTATCTATTCTAATGCCTTCAGCCTTTGCTTATGCTGGTCTTTCTATCTGAAATGCTCTTTCTTTCTTATCCTCTAGCTCCCCTGCAGTCCCTAACAAATCCCTCTTCATTCTTCCAAATGCAGCATAAATACCACTCTTCCACCTATTCCTCACACCTGCTTCACACTGGTTCACCTCTTCCCAAGTCCCTAATCACCCATGCTCAATCACTTCTGTCCAAACTTCTACTAGATATTTAGCATCTTGATTTATAGCTAACAGCCTAAGTGTGTCTGTTCCTATTAGATTGCCAATATTGGTAAAGTGCTTAGGAGAATATCTGACATATAATAAGTACTTTATAAGCTTCTGGAGGTAGGGATTGTATCTTTTTTTAAATGTTTCTTCAGTGCCTAATATGAGTGACTAGGCTAGTAGCAGCCCAGTGAAGTGTGGTGGATATGTGAATTCTTAAATTCAATTCCAGTTTCTAATGTTCTCACTAAGATACATGTTTATCAGTTTTAAAAGCTTGAGTTGAATGGTAGTAATCAGTTTGTGTGTTCTTTCCAGAAAATGTGCAAAATAAAACATTTCTTTCTGTACATTGCTCATTTTGGCTTCTTTGTAGAGCAAAAGGTTGAACTGGCTGTCTTCTCATGTTCTTTCTGATGCTAAAAGGTGATAGTAGACTACACAGACATGGGGAGTAAACAGAGCACTTTGATTTGGCTCCCCTATTAGCCTCAAAATAAATCTATGCTGTCAACAAGGCAAGGATTTTTGTCCCCATTCTCTCTTCTTCTGCTGACCACTGTGCCCTGCCTCCCTACATTATTGAAGAGATTGCGGTTCAAAGGAGTTGTGACTTATTCAAGGTCAAAGAACCTTTGGTTCTATTAATTGTTAGAGTTTTAATCTGTACTTACAACTCTTATAGCTCACAAGGTCATCATGTTGGATTATGTGATGATTATATTGGCCAGTTGAAAATATTTTTAGTTAGACATTGCCAGAGACTACCATCATTAGAGAATAATGGAGAATAAACCCCATATGGATTGAATTTAAAAGCAAGGAGTAAATTTTTATACTTGACTACATTTAGTTCTGTTGTTTCTCTGACTATTGCTTCTTGAACACACACCAACTGGCTCAATACAACCCACTTTCTTGCTTATCTCTAGATGCTTTGAATTAGGATCAGGAGGAACAGGAATAGGAGCTAATGAAACTGGGAGTCTGGATTCAGCTACTATAGTGCCATTTTACATGTGTCAGTCATTTGTTCCTTAGTTCATGTATTCACCATATGGAACACCACCATGTGCCAGGTGCTATGCTGAGTTTGGAGGTAGGAGTAGGCCTCTTTTGTAGCAGACAAAATCAGTGGTTTTCTTTGTGGTAAACAAGATAAATGTTTTTTGTTCTTATGGAGGTAGTAGTCAAATCTAGGAGAAACAGACTTGTAAAAAGACAATTTTGGTATAATCTGGGGCCATATCATCGGTAGGAGCTTAGAGGAAGGAGTGACGGATTGCTCAGGAGAGTCCTATTAGAGTATGGAGATAGTGACTCCATCCATAATTTCCAAGTGCTGTTATGTAAATGTTTAGCCATGTCAATGAATGAAAATGCAAATGAATGGTGTATATTATTATAACATGATTTATTTGGTTAATAGTCTAGGATTTCATTTCTTTTCAGATAAGCCATGGTTTGATTTCAGAAAGTGGTACCAAGTTATGAAGAAAACTGTTGATGAGAAAAAACAAAAATGGGAGGAAGCAAGGGCAAAGTATGTTCTCTCTTCTGGTTTTAGATTCACCTGCTTTACTTCTGTGTCTGTTACTTTACATTTGAAAGCTGAGGTTTTATCAATATTGACTCATCAGCATTGTGAATTTTTTTTTCCAGAAACATTAGCCCTATGTACTAATAAGCTTTTTTCTTTTTTACATTATTATAACTCTTTTTTTTTTTTTTTTTGAGACATCTTACTCTGTGACCCAAGCTGGAATGCAGTGGTAAGATCACGGCTTACAGCAGCACCCTCCCATCTCCTGGGCTCTAGTGACCATCCTCCCTCAGCCTCCTGAGTAGCTGGGACTTTAAGCGCGTGCCATCATGCCTGGCTAATTTTTATGCTTTTTTTTTTTTGAGATGGGGTCTCACTATGTTGTCGTGGCTGGTCTCAAACTCCTAGGTTCAAGTGATCCTCCTGTCTCAGCCTCCCAAAGTGCTGGGGTTACAGGCATGAGCCATTGTACCCAGCCACATTACAAATAACTCTTAACCAAACTCCACATTTAATTTGGATTTCACCTGTGTTTCTATTAATGTCCTCTTTCTGTTCCAGGAGCCAATCCAGTGGCTACAATGTATTTAGCAATTTTATAATTTGCATGATCTCACCTGCATTTCGAATACTCCTCCCTCTTTTCCTTCCTCAGATTTGATCATTTCCCATCTATACTTTCCCATGGATTCCCAGGAAACTTGGTCCTTCCTCTTCCTCGTCTAGTATCTTGATCTGCCTTCTTCTTGATGTCAGGCCATTGTCTTATGTTGAGAAGCACAGTGGCAATGGGATAGAGTATTGAGTCAGAGAACCTTACTCTGCCACTTTCAAGTAGTATGACCTTGAAAGAATGTCTCTTTAAGTCATGGGTCTCAGTGGGCCCAAGACTAGCAGCAAGAACGAGTTTGTTCTATTGTCTTAGGTCATCTTGGAGAATCAGCCTCCCTTTTTATGGTGCTGGCTAGAGTTAATCCTTACTAATCCTGAGCCCAGGCGTTCAGGTGCCATGCTACCCAGGTGTCTCAGTGATGACAAGGCTTTCCTTAGCCCAAACCAGGCACCAGCTTCCACTTCAAACATGGCTATTGGAGGCCCAATTCATATTTCAGTGTTATAATCAGCTGCACATCTAAGATTGACTTTTAGCTACTTTAAGGAATAATTTAGTGGCCAAAGAAAATAGGTCTCATTATAAAACAGCATTTTTTGGGGAGATACCAGACCCCAAGGAGGAGGTTATCCAGGGGATCCCTTACCTAGGCCCTTCTGCATATGTGCTAAGGGCTAATACACATATGCTGTGTGCATCATGACTAAGTAATATGTAAATCACTACTAACTAATGTTTGGCACAAAGCCCCTGTACATGGTGATTACCTGCCTGTTTCACCTTACTCCACCCCTATTTTGACATAAATTTCTAATTTTTCTCTCTGTTCCTCTGAACATCATCATCCATGTTGTCAGCTGAAAATTATTAAAACATTTTCTATAGCTAAGCATGGGTCCCTGTGTATAAGATTATGAAAAACACTAATATATAGTAGTTGAAACCTAAAAACAGTGTAAGAAGCTGCTTTGATGACTTCCAGTTGTCATAGAAGACGTCAAGAAGAACATGGAGGAAAATTTAAAAGACTGCAGAAAATCTCTATGACCTAATTGGTGTGTAATGATCATTGTGTTTTTAATTTGCATTTCCCTACTAATTTTTGCCTTCCCTTCTGGATTAGGCAAACATTTCTTAGATATGACACTAAAAGCACGACCCATAATATAAAATAAAATAATTGGTAAATTCTTATACAATAAGAAAGCAACTGAATTTTTTTCTAATGGGCAAAAGATTTGAATAGACACTTTACCAAAGGTGGTGTCAAGTTGACGTGAAAAGATGCTTAATGTCCCCTTTTTTTTGAAAGACGGTGTCTCACTCTGTCACCCAGGCTAGAGTGCAGTGGCACAGTCATGACTCACCGTAGCCTCAATCTCCAGGCTCAATAATTCTCCCGCCTCAGCTTCCTAAGTAGCTAGGACTACAGACATGCGCCTGGCTACATATATATATATTTTTTATTTTTTGTAGACATGAGGTTTCTCTGTGTTGCCCAGGCTGGCCTAAAACTCCTGGGCTCAAGCAGTCCTTCTGTCTCAGCCACTCAATGTGCTAGGATTACAGGTGTGAACTATTGCACCCAGCTAACATAATTAGTAGGGAAATACAGATTAAAACCACAGTGAGATGTCATTACACACCATTTGGAATGGCTAACAGAAAAACCTACCATATCTAGTGTGGGAATGCAAAATGGTATAGGCATTGTGAAAAGTTAAATGTACACTTATACTATCTAGTACCTTTCACTCCTTAGATATTTACCCAACAGAAATGAAAACTTAGCCGGGCTTGGTGGCTCAGCCTGTAATCCCGCGCCTTTGGGAGGCTGAGGTGAGTGGATTGCCTGAGCCCGCGGGTTCGAGACCCGCCTGGGCAAGCGAGACCTCATCTCTACAATACATCAAAAAATTAGCCGGGCATGGTAGCGCGCGCCTGTAGTTCCAACTACTTGGAAGACTGAGGCGGAAGGATCGCTGGAGCCCAGCAGGTCGAGGCTGCGGTGGCTGGGAGCGGCCACTGCACTCCAGTCTGGGCGACAGAGTGAGACTCCAACTCAAAAAAAAAAAAAAGAAATGAAAACTTCACACAAGAGTCTGCATAAGAATGTTTATAGTGGCTTTATTGATAATTACCAAAAACTGGTAGCAACGCAGATGTCTTTCGGCTAGTGAATGGATAAACTGTGATATATTCATACAATGGAGTGCCATTTAGCAATACAAAGGAACAAACTTTGGGTTTATCCACGAAGATGAATTAATTTTAAATGCAGTATGCTATATGAAAGACTCAAGGTTACATATGCTATGGTTCCATTTATATGACATTCTGGAAAAGCCTAAACTATAGGGAAAGAAAAACAGCCCGAGATCAAGGGTGTGGAGCAGGTTAACTGTCAAGGGGTATGGGGAATGTGGGGAGTGATGGAATTGTTCTGCATAGTAATCATTGTGAGTACACAACTGTGTGTGTGTGTGTGTGTGTGTGTGTGTGTGTTTTGCTTTGAGGCAAGGTCTTACTCCATCTGTGTGTGTGTGTGTGTATGTTTTGCTTTGAGGCAAGGTCTTACTCCATTGTCCAGACTGGAGTGCAGTGGCAGGATCACAGTTCAACATACCCTCGACCACCTGGGTTCAGATGATCCTCAACCTCCAGAGTAGCTGGGACTACAGGCACGTGTTGCCATGCCTGGCTGATTTTTAAATTTTTTTGTAGAGACAAGGTCTCGCTATATTGCCTAGGCTGATCTCGAACTCCTGGACTCAAGCGATCTCTTGCCTCAGCCTCCCAAACTGCTGGGATTACAGGCATGAGCACCATGCCCAGACTTCGCAACTGTATGTGTTTATTAATGCTAGCAGAACTACATTTAAAAGAGCGAGTTTTATCATATATAAATTATGTTGTAATGTTTTAAATGGGAAAACAAATCCTGTAGAGCAGGAGGGAAGCATACAGATAATTTCTAGCTAGAAAACTTAAGACCTTTGTGGCTTTGGTTTTATAGCTGTATGTAATGGGAAGGGGTGGGCAGCGTTTATACAGTGAATGAATGAAGAAGCTTTGCTATCAGAAGAGGTATCTAAATGCTTGGAGTGTTTTTATTTCAGATCACCTTTCTTATTCTTGGGGCATATGACCCAAGGCAGTAATAATGCCTCTTTGATTATAGCGTGATTGCCACCTATATAGCCAGATATTATTAATGTGTACAAAACTTCTTCCTGGATTAGGTATTCATAGGGCATACCCAGGGATTGGGATTAGACTATTTCATTTAGGGAACTTCTTTATCCTATGAGATTTTGTTACTTTTATTATTTAAGAAAATTAATAACAAAGATATTTTAAAGAATCACAGACTTCATTTACCATAATATATCAGAGGTATATTTTAAATGTGATATGGTTCACCAAACTTTAGTTTCACATAATTTTCAGAAAGACTGTCTCCTATATTACATTAATTACATAGACCAGGTGTGGTGGCTCACGCCTGTAATCCCAGTACTTTGGGAGGCCAAGGCAGGAGGATTGAGGCCAGGAGTCTGAGGCCAGCCTAAACAACATAGTGGGATCTCATCTTTATTTAAAAAAAAAAAAAAAATTGTCCGGGTGTAGTGGCTCAAGCCTGTAATCCCAGCACTTTGGGAGACCAAGGTGAGGGGATTACCTGACCCGCAGGTTCAAGAACAGCCTGGGCAACTTGGTGAGACCTCATTTCTACAATAAATCAAAAAATTAACCAGGCATGGTAGCGTGTGCCTATAGTTCTGGCTACTTGGAAGGCTGAGGCAGAAGGATAGCCTGAGCCCAGCCAGTTGATGCTGGGGTGGCTGTGAGCATGCCACTGCACTCCAGCCTGGGTGATGGAGTGAGGCGCCAACTAAAAAAAAAAAAATTACTTACATCTCCACTATTCCCTAATGATATGAAAAATTTCAGTTCTGTTCTTAACATTTTAAATCACCATGGGAATTCAAAGTAAAAGTTAACATCTGTTTTATGTATAGTCATGATTTTACTTACTTGATCCAGTATTTTTGAAATTCCTGAAAAAATATCAATTCTTAAATTGGCTAAAATGATAATTTGCTAAATATTACTAAAACATTACTAAAATGTGTACTTTATATATATTTCCTTTCTACCATTAAAAATGGTAAAAATTACCAATTACTATAGATTAAAAAAATAAAAATACTTGTATTTCTGGCTTTTTATTCCTTATTATCTTTTTTTTTCTAGAAAGTTTAGTTACTTCTTGAGTATCCACTAGCCAGGCACTTTGTCAAGCACTGTTTAATAATTCTAATTATTGTACGGGATTTAAAGAACCTCTACAAACATTATCTTAATTGTTCCTCACAACAGCCCTGTGAAAGTAGAAGACGAGCTTAGAGATGCTGAATTCATTTGTTCATGTATTTGTCCTTTTATTCTTTTAGCAGATGTCTAAATGTGTCTCTACTATGTACCATTCCCTGCCAGCACTAGGGCCATAAAGACATTGAGATGGTCTCTGCCTTTGAGAACCTCCATAATGCCACTCAAGGTCATACTACTCTGATTCAATGCTCTTTCCCATTGCCATAGTGCCTCTCAAAATAAGACAGTGGTCGGAGATCAAGAAGAAGGTAGCTGTATTTTTTTAGTGTAAGTTATGAGTCTTCTACTTTAGGGAATTCTGAAGTTCCCCATTTTACAATGGAACCTCTCTGGCTGCCCTTCCCTAAACAAGAATAGGTTGAGTTAGTATAGGGACTATTAGGACTGTGTCATCCGGGAATCCAGATCTTTCCTCCTCATATACAACAGAAATAGGATAGATTTTTCTGGCGTCAAGTGCCAGAGAGACTCTATGAGTTACCAGACTCAGAAGCACCACTAACTTAACCCTCAGCAAAAGTGGAGCTGAGGCAAAGGGAAACAGTTGTTTCTTAGGTGGCTTCGCTTGATAAAAATGAGCAGCAAGGGAAATGTATGGTAAGGGAAATCATTTCTACGTTTGTGTATAATTAGTAACTCTTCATGGTCTTACAGCATCTGGGAGACTCTGAGGAGCAAACCCTTCTCTTGGTCTGCTCCCTCAATCAGTCCTGCCTTTTAGGACCTAAGTCCAATAGACAGCATAGACCTGTGCCCACAGGCCAGTCTAGCTAAGCCAGAGCTGTTACACTGAATATCAGGAGTTGCAGCCAATGCTTGGGAGGAGCTGTTCTCTGAAATGTATGTAGGTCCATTTTGCCTCCAGCTGCTCCAGTGTTTTTCTGCCTTGTCCAGGTACCTATGGAAAAGTGAAAAGCCACTCTACTATTCGTCCATCGACAAACCAGTAGCATATAAAAAAAGAGGTGAGTCGGATTTTCCCCTGCTCATGCCAAGTAGCAACACAGCTGCAGAAAAGTTAAATCTCTGGACTTGAAAAGTGAATATGCATAAGTAGATTTGTTACTTTTTAAAACAAATATTCTAATGCATATGTATCCCAGGGAGCATCATTCTCTGTAAGAAATCTCCACAGGATTCTGTTTCAGAGACATGCTGTTATTCTAAACAGAGCTTACATTCCTGCCAAAATCTAAAATTCTAAATTTCAGTGACCTTTAGAATTCTTTGTTATTAGAATCGCCTTTAAATTGTACTTTCTTTTTTTTTTTTTAATTGTAGTAAAATATTTATGACATGAAATGACCGTTTAACCATTTTTAGGTAGTTCTCCCATCCCCCTCATCTAGTTTTTGTTTCCTCTGATGTTATTCTCTTACGTTACCAGAGTATGTTTGTCAAAACTAAGAAACCACCGTTGTTTCATTCCTGTCATGTAAACTCCAGGCTTTATTTGTGGTTTAACATGAGTTTTTATTTTATTCCTTTCCTTGTTTCCTCCATTTTCAGAAATGGTGGTGAATCTACAAAAACAATTTAGCACACTGGTTGATTTGACACCAACTGCTGAAAAAAAAAGCCCTTCGAGTTTTCAGTTCAACTGGATTGAAGAAGACACAGATAGAACTTGTTTCCATGGACACAGCCTCCAGGGAGTCCTGAAAGAGAAGGGCCGGTCACTGCTAACCAAGAATTCATCGTATTGGCTTAGTACACAGAAATTCTGTAGAAGGTACCCAACATTTTTAATAAAAGTCACATATAATCTAAGCAGTTGACTGTAATAAGAGCCAGATAGGTTATTTGTTGAAATTAGAAGCTAGTGAACTTGTAGTCAAGAAAATTATAAGAGTTTCTTTAAAAATTGATAAAAATCAAGAAAGATGAGGTAGTGCAGTTAGCTGTCCATTCCCTTCAGCCAGAGCCCCACTCCAGGGTCAGCTCCACATCTGATGATACATTCCTTTGCAGTGGTCAATGCAATCGCTTTTCAGATTTTAAGAGTTCATCGTGAGGAGACAAGGTGGTAACCAGTGAGGAGTGCTTGCACAAGACCCCAAGTGAGGACAGTGGAACTGGCATGCATCCAGCTGCAGAATCTGTCCTGAATGGCTTATGGGGTGATCTGTACCTTTGTGCTTTTTCTTAGGGCATGTGGGTGGATTTGTAGATATTCTTCTTATATTTAACACTCAATGTAGCAATGAGTTATAGATAGACCTTGGTATAGTCAGAGATGAAACAGTTGAGAATTCTTTCTCTGCATGAACTATAAAGTTAAACTCAAATTGCAGATGAAGTTTCGGCAATGCCATGACTTAATGCACCAAACTTATCTGTCAACCTTGCCTATTTTAGACTATAGCTTAGATCGCAGCGTAAGCAAAATAGGCTTTAGCCAGCCAATAAAAATGTCACCTAGACCATGACTAAAGCTTAGGCACTTATCTCAGAGTGCCATATAGCCCTGCACTTAGAGCCACTGACTCTGCCCTTAGGCTGAGTTGTTGTTTCCAAATTCATCATCAAAAGAAACAGAGGAGGAGGGGTCTGAGAGATGCTCTGCTGATAGACATCTTGACAGCAAACTTAAATGACATCCTTTGACAAACAATAGAGGAGCCAGCATCAGAATCCAAAGCAGACAAAAGAACTCAAATTACAGCAGTCTGAGGGTTATTGGCAATGTACAGCTTGGGGCTCCATGCTTCAACATCAAAGAACGTGCCCCAGGAGGCTGTGTGCATTCTCTTTGGATTTTTTCCATAGACATATTTTCTGATATTTCCATAATAAAAATGGACAACTTGTAGCAACATAATTATAAAGGGTAAAAAAATATATATTATGCTAAATATGCTCTGTTTAAGACAGTCAAGTAATATATAACTCAGATTTTAAAGATTTTTATCCAAAATGGCTAAAATGAAGTTTTTGATGTGTTAAGAGAGCAGGTCTCCAGCTATGTAGAGAATTTTGGTGTGCAGAAGGACTCATTTCTGGAGGTTTAGAAGAGACAAATGTTTACTGTAAAATAATTGTGAGAACACTCAGACCCTGGGAACTAAGCAGAAAAAGTCCAGAAGAGCACTTCAGATATGGGAAGTTGTTTATCCTTCCTACCTAAAGCAGAGCTCACAATCTCAATGAATTGAAGTGCCCTACTGTTCTTCATATTTACAAAAGGCCCCATCTGTAAATAGGCCAGTTATGACAGTTGGCCAGGTCAGAAGACGTGTGGTAGGTGATGACCTTGACCTCCCTGAGAGGGGTAGGTTGTTCATCTGTCCTTCCACGGGAAGATATAGAGCAGTGTTTTCTAATTGCATTCCAGAGGAAAGTAAGGTGCTTTGGCCATCCCACAAGCATTTTATTTGAAGTTTTAAAAATTTGTTTTTAATCATTTTTTAAACTATAGTAAAAACCAATACTTGAGTCTGGGCAATGTAGCAAGACCCTGTCTCTTTAAAAAAAAATGTGTCGGGTACCTGCATGATGAATATTTGTATACCTAACCCTGAATTGTACCCCACATCTTTAAAATACAAAAGTTAAAGGGGAAAAAAAAAATGGTCATATGCCAAATTTCAACATACTTGACACCATCAAAACATTAACTCATGCTACTAGGTATACTCTGTGTGCAGATTTCAGAGATTATTCCTTTTGCACACATCTGAGCTTCCCATAAGCCTTACACTGCGCCCCTCTTTTTAATGTACATCCATTTGCATGAAGTTGTTTGTATAAACATATTCCTGCAGCATCCATCTCCACACATTTATTTTTAATGTTTGAGCTCAAGGGACAGCCCCTGTTCTACTCACAGCAAAATAATTGACAGTAGCAAATTACTTTATGTTAAACTTGATTTTCTCTCTTATAACTTCAGGATAGTTTTCTGAGTTTATGATAAAGAATGTTGTTAGTGATTTAACTTTGTTGCAATATATTATTGCAACAAATTATGTTGTTAGTGATTTAACTTTGGAAATAAAATGTTATTAGTGTATCAGATAATTTATATACCTTTTCTTACCTTTCTGATAAAGAAATAGAGTTTTCCTTATGGTCCTCGAATAAGAGAAATAAGAGTTTTACTCTTTTTGTGATTGCATTTTGTCTGAAAGAATCTCTCAAGATACCTGACATTTAAAAATTAGAAAGAAGAAAAACAAGAGACCACCATATTTGCAAAAATTGCTCTAAGTGGTTAATATTTGATCCTTATGAGACCAATCAATGAACAAACATTTTTGAGGCTTTTAAATTTCTGCTAGTGAACATAATAGGGTATTGGCTTTATTGTGTATTATTAAAATAGCCTTAATATTTTAAGTGAAGATTAATTTTAAAGGAGTATATAAGAAGTTAACAGTTCTGAGCCCTTACAATGTGCCAAGCATTGGGTTCAGTGCTAAATATATATTCTTATTTAATCTTATCAACCCTGTGTAGTGTATTGTTTTGTTTTGTTTTGTTTTTTTTTTTTTTTTTTTTTTGAGTTGGAGTCTCACTCTGTCGCCCAGACTGGAGTGCCGTGGCCGCTCCCGGCCACCGCAGCCTCGACCTGCTGGGCTCCGGCGATCCTTCCGCCTCAGCCTTCCGAGTAGCCGGAACTACAG